>MU670673.1:67007-147734 GCA_026770625.1 Nicotiana glauca
AGGCATTCAATTACCAATTATCACATCCTAAGGGACGAAGTCCCCTACACAAGGTTAGGCAAGCCACTTACGTTGAATCAGTGCGAAATCAACTAGGGAACGATGCCCTTGCCACGAGTATCTGACTCCAAATGGCCCAAATCTATTCAATTCAATTACAAATCGTAAATAATATTGCAAACAACTGATTCCACTATTGAAATTAAAGCTAAGGCCCAAAAATAGGTAAAATGACCAAAATTCCCCTTAGGCCAACGTCTCGGAATCGAATAATTTTTACATTTTCAAAAACCTCGTACTCTCACGAGTCTAACAATATAAAAATCTCCCAAATCGGAGGTCAAATGGCCCTTCAAATCTTCACAATTAGGTCTAAGAAATTTACCCCAATTTTCATTCAAAAATCCGAAATTAAAGGTTGAATTCAAGATTAGATTAGTGGGTTTTAGTCATAGAGGAGTAAGGAATCGTTACCCAATCATTGCCTCTAAAAAGCCCTTGAAATATCTCTCAAATCCGAGCTCTCTAGCTTGAGTTTTGTTAAAAATGGAAGAACCTTCATTTTGAAATGTTTATATCTGCCCAGGGATTTTATTCAATGCGATCGCATGAAAAGGTATGCGATAGCGTAGAAGGAAATTTTGAAAGCCCAAAATTAGTACTATGCGAACGCAGCCTAAGGCCTGCGATCGCAGAAGAGGATCAAGTGAAGCTATGCGATCGCGTACCTGGCCATGCGATCGCGTAGAAGGATTTTGGCCCTGAGGCCCAGCTCCTAAACTCTACTATGCGAACGCGGTAGAAGGAATGCGAACGCAGAGAAAGGGGGAACAGAACTATGCAATTGCGTATAAGTCTTTGCGATCGCATTGAAGGAAAAAGCCCCCCTCTGAAAGTGTACTATGCGATCGCATGGGTAAGGCTGCGATCGCAGAGAGAAAATGTCTGCAACAGCTGAGTGGATTTTTCTGCAATAATCTAAGTCCCAAAATTGCTCCGTTGAGCATCCGAAACACACCCGAGGCCCCCAGGACCTCAACCAAACCTACGGACATATCCCATAACATCATTCAATCTTGTACCAATCCTTAAACCACCTAAAACAACGCCGGAAACTCGAATTAATCAATGATTTGAACCTAAGAACTTCAAATTCCAACCAAACTCGCTTTCGATCAAAAACCTAACCAAAACACATCCGATTGACCTGAAATTTTTTACGCACGTCCCAATTGACATGACGGAGCTACAGCAACTTCCGGAATTCAAATCTAACCCTCGGATCAAAAACTCACTATCGGACCGGAAACTTTAAAAATTCAAACTTTGGCATTTCAAGCCTAAATGAGCTACGGACTTCCAAATAACATTACGAACACACTCCCAACCCCGAAATCACCTAACGGAGCTAACGGAACCATCTGATTTCCATTCCGAGTTTGTCTTCATACTGTTCCGAATACGGCCATTTTTCAACTCTTAAACTCTCATTTAGGACTAAGTGTCCCAAAGCACTCCGAATCCTAATACCGAACGTCCCGGCAAACCAAAATAGCAGAAATGAACTTAGGGAAAGTAGTTAATGGGATATCGGGGCGTAACTTCTAAAAATGACCGACCGGGTCGTTACATCCTCCTACACTTAAACATTCGTTTGTCCTCGAACGAGCATAGAGAACGTACCTGAAGTAACAAAAAGATGAGGGTACTGGCTGCGCATATCCCACTCGGTCTCCCAAGTCGCCTCCTTGGCCGGCTGACCCCGCCACTGGACCTTCACTGAAGCGATGTTCTTTGACCTCAACTTTCTGATCTGCCTATCCAAAATGGCCACTGGCTCCTCAACATAAGATAGATCCTTGTCCAGCTGGACTGAACTGAAATCCAACACGTGCGACGGGTCACCATGATATCTCCGGAGCATCGAAACATGAAATACCGGATGAACTCCGGCTAGGCTGGGAGGTAAGGCAAGCTCATAAGCAACCTCCCCAACTCGCCTCAATATCTCAAAAGGCCCAATAAATCTCGGACTCAGCATCCCTTTCTTTCCAAATCTCATGATGCCCTTCATAGGCGAGACCCGAAGCAGAACCCACACGCCAACCATATATGCCATATCACGAACCTTCTTGTCCGCATAACTCTTCTGTCTGGACTGGGCTACACGGAGTCTGTCCTGAATCACTTTAACCTTCTCCATCGCATCCTGAACCATCTCTGTACCTAATAACCTGGCCTCACCCGGCTTGAACTAACCCATTGGAGATCTACATCTCCTACCATATAAGGCCTCATACGGAGCCATCTGAATGCTGGACTGATAACTGTTGTTATAAGCAAACTCCGCCAGTGGCAGGAAATGGTCCCATGACCCTCCAAACTCAATCACGTATGCACGGACCATATCCTCCAAAATTTGAATAGTGCGCTCGAACTGTCCGTCCGTCTGGGGGTGGAATGTTGTACTCAACTCCACTCGAGTGCCTAACTCCTGCTACACGGCTCTCCAAAACCGCGATGTAAACTTAGTGCCTCTATCTGAGATGATAGAAACTGGAATACCATGCAACCAGACGATCTCCCTGATACAAATCTCCGCCAACCGCTCTGATGAATAAGTGGTACACACAGATATGAAATGAGTGGACTTGGTCAGTCGATCCACAATGACCCAAATAGAACCAAACTTCCTCACGTTCCGTGGGAGTCCAGATACGAAGTCCATGGTGATACGCTCCCACTTCCACTCTGGGATCTCAATCTGCTGTAGCAAACCACCTGGACGCTGGTGCTCATACTTCACCTGCTGGCTGTTGAGACATATAGACACGTAGTCAACTATATCCTTCTTCATCCGCATCCACCAGTAGTGCTGCCTCAAGTCCAGATACATCTTCGCAGCACCCGGGTGGATGGAATACCGCGAGCTATGGCCTCAGCTAGAATTAGCTCGCGAAGATCATCTACATTGGGCACACAAATCCGGCCCTGAATCCTCAACACTCCATCATCCCCGATGGTAACATCTCGGGCATCACCTCACCGAACTCTGTCCTGAAGAACAAGTAAATGAGGGTCATCAAACTTCCGCTCCCTAATGCGATCAAATAGGGAAGATCGAGAAACCACACAAGCTAGAACCTGACTGGGCTCTGAAAGGTCCAATCTCACGAATTGCCTGGCTAAAGCTTGAACATCCATCGCCATAGGTCTCTCTGAGGCTGGTAGATATGCCAAACTCCCCAAACTGTCCGCCCGGCGACTCAAGGCATCGGCGACCACATTGGCCTTGCCCGGGTGATAAAGAATAGTAATATCATGATCCTTTAACAAATCTAACCATCTCCTCTGATGCATATTAAGGTCCTTCTGCTTAAGCAAGTGCTAAAAACTCCGATGGTCAGTGTAAATCTCACAAGGCACCCCATACAAATAATGACGCCAGATTTTTAAGGCATGAACAATGGCAGCTAACTCAATATCGTGGACAGGGTAGTTCTTTTCATGCACCTTCAACTGTCGGGACGTGTAGGCAATCACCCTACCATCCTACATCAATACCGCTCCATGTCCAACCCGTGAGGCATCACAAAAAACCATATAGGACCCCGAATCGGCAGGCAACATCAAGATTAGGGCTGAAGTCAAAGCTGTCTTGAGCTTCTGGAAGCTCTCCTCACACTCCTCTACACACTGAAATGGATCACCCTTCTTGGTCAATCTAGTCATAGGAGCCGCGATGGATGAGAACCCCTCCACAAAACGACGGTAATAACCCGCCAAGCCAAGGAAACTATGGATCTCAGTAGTTGAGGAGGGCCTGGGCCAACTCTGAATGGCCTCCACCGTCCTCGGATCCACTCGAATGCCCTCACTCGACACCACATGGCCTAGGAATGCCACAAAACTCAGCCAGAACTCACATTTGGAGAACTTTGCATACAATCTCTTCTCCCTCAGAGTCTGAAGCACTACCCACAGGTGCTGCTCATGATCTTCCCGACTCCGGGAATATACCAGAATATCATCAATTAAACAATCACGAATGAATCAAGATATGGCCTGAATACGCTGTGCATCAAATGCATAAAAGCTACCCGGGCATTAGTCAACCTAAAAGACATAACAAGGACCTCGTAATGACCATACCGAGTCCTGAAAGCAGTCTTCGAGATATCTGGCTACCGAATCTTCAACTGATGGTAACCTGAGCGTAAATTAATCTTGGAAAACACCTGCGCGCCCTGAAGCTGATCAAACAGATCATCAATACGAGGTAAAGGATATCGGTTCTTCACTGTAACTTTGTTCAACTGGCGATAATCAATGCACATACGCATAGAACCGTCCTTCTTCTTCACAAACAAAATAGGGGCTCCCCATGGTGAAACACTGGGTCGAATAAAACCCTTACCCAACAATTCCTGCAACTGGTCCTTCAACTCCTTCAACTTCTTCAACTCAGGAGGAGCCATGTGATATGGAGGAATGGACAGGGGCTAAGTTCCCGGCAACAGATCAATGCCAAAATCAATATCTCTATCGAGCGGCATGCCTGGAAGATCAGCTGGAAATACATAGGGAAAATCCCGTACCACTGGGACTGAATCGACAGAAAGGGTGTCAACACTGACATCTCTCACATAATCTAAATAAGCAACACACCCCTACTCAACCATACATTGACCTTTAAGGAAAGAAATAGCCCTGCTGGGAGTATGATCTAAGGTACCACTCCACTCAATACGTGGAACACCTGGCATAGCCAGCGTCACAGTCTTGGCGTGACAATCAAGAATAGCATGATGGGGCGACAGCCAGTCCATGCCCAGAATAATATCAAAATCAACCATACCGAGTAATAATAGATCAGCCCTGGTCTCAAAACCACAAATAGTAACCAAACACAAACGGTACACGCGGTCCACAACAAGAGAATCTCTCACAGGAGTAGAAACATAAACGCGGGCACTCAAAGAATCCTGAGGCACACCCAAATGCGAAGCAAAATAAGAGGAAACATATGAATAAGTGGAGCCGGGATCGAATAGAATCGATGCCTCTCTGTGACAAACCAGAATAATACCTGTGATGACAGAATCGGAGGCAACCGCCTCGGTGGAAGCAGGAATGCAATAATATCTGGCCCGACCCCTCTCACGAGGGCAACCTCTATCTCCCCGGCCTCCGCCCCTAGCTGGCTGGGCAGGTGGGGCAGTAGTGGGAGCTAGAACCATAGCCTGAGAACCCTGAGAAGCACGCTATGGCTGAGCAATCTGTGAAGATGCATCCCTACTAAGTCTGGGGCAGTCCCTAACCATGTGACATATATCGCCACACTTGAAGCAAGCTCTGGGAGGACGTGGTGGTTGTGACTGACTGGAGCTAGGTTCGCTAGACTGACCTCTGGAAGTACCCCGCGCAGGAGGTGCGCTAGAAACTGGAGGCACATAATAAGGCTCCTGAGGTGCTAGTGGCGCTGGAGTACTACCGGATGCTGGCAAGGCTGAATGAATAGGGCGACCAGAATAACCACTACCATAACGTCCAGTTGATGAAGTACGGGCACCAGAGTAATGATCCGACTCTCGAGACCTCTTGGCCTCCCTCTCCCCTTGCTCCCTAGCGAGCATACCCTCAATCCGTCTAGCAATGCTCACTACCTGCTGGTAGGGAATATACATATCTAACTCTCGGGCCATGCTGGACTGGATGGGCAGAATAAGACCCTCGATAAACCTCCGCACTCTCTCCCGAACTGTGGCGACCAAAGCCGGTGCATGTCTGGCCAACCTAGTATAATAGATGGCATACACTGAGACTGTCATAGCACCATGGCGCAAATGCTCAAACTCCGTGCGCCATGAATCCCTGAGGCTCTGGGGAACAAACTCCCTCATAAACATGTCTGAGAACTGGGTCCAAGTCAGCGAGGCAGACTCGACTGGACTATCCAACTCATAAGTACGCCACCAATCATAAGCGGCTTCCCGAAGCTGAAAGGCGGTGAAAGAAACCCCACTAGACTCCACTATGCCCATAGTACGAAGAATGCGATGAATATCCTCCAAGAATCCCAAGGTGTCATATGAAGCTAGGCCACTGAACACTGAGGGATCATATTTCTTAAACCTCTCTAGCCTGCATTGCTCGTCCCCTAAGACAGCTGACCCATCCCCGGGCTGTACTGGTGCTGCAGGCTATACAGGAATAACCTCTGGAACCTGCTCGATCGGCACTCTCTGCTCAAGAGTGCGGGCTACGGGAGTCTGGGCCCCTCCCCCGGCCTGAGATGTGGCTGCAGCGAGTGGAAGCAACCCCGCCTGAGCCAAAGTAGTGTACATGCTCATGAGTTGAGCCAGGGTCTCCTGGAGCGCTGGAGTAGTAGTAGCTGTAGTAGGTGTACCAGGTGTCTGTGCTCCAACTAGATCTGCTAGTGGTACCTCAGCGGCAGCGCGCGTGGGTGCGGTGGCTACACCTCGGGCACGTCCTCGACCTCTACCCCGGCCCCGGCCTCTGACGGAGGCATCAGGGGGCGCGGGTGCCTGGTCCTCTCGTGTAGCACGTGTCCTCACCATCTGAGAGAGAATAGAAGACAAAAGTTTAGAATTGGTGTCAAAACATCACACGACATGGAATTCAAAAGAGATGAAGATTTATTTTTAAAAAACAGTTACATAGCCTCTCGTAAATAAATACGGACGTCTCCGTACCAATCAGCGAGACTCTAATAAACCGGCCTATGTCTCGTGACTCCTATGAACCTAGAGCTCTGATACCAACCTGTCACGACCCTAGTTCACCAATTGTGAACACGTCATGACGGCACCTAGTCTTCACGACCAGGTAAGCCTAACACATTGCGGAAGTAACAACATTTGCGAAATTTATATTCAGAATCTAAATAACATGAGTAATGTATACAGTTGCCGCCTGGCACATACACTTTAATACTTTAAATTCTAGAACAATCCCAAAGGCCCGGAAACTCACGGGCAACAAAGGCTAAGGATAATATATAACACTGCTCTAATCATCCAGAAAGTCTATAACAAGGAAGAAGAGAATAGCATCTAGCTAACCAAAGGGTAGAGTGAGAGGGAGACTCTACGATCTGCGGACGCTGCAGATATACCTCAAGTCTCCAAAATGCTCTCTGCAGCTACTGATGATGCGTCTGCGTAGAGGTACCTAGATCTGCACATGAAAAACATGCGCAGAAGAGGCGTGAGTACACCACAGCAGTACTCAGTAACTGCCAAACCTAACCTCGGTTGGGTAGTGACGAGGAAAGGTCAGGGACCTACTGAGACATAAACAATAAAATAACAAGATATTAACAGTATCGAAGTTTGATGAAAACTAATGAAAACATCAGTGTGATAAGACAGATCAATGAAATATAGTACTGCAAGACAAAACAAAAACACAGAGTAAACACAGCAAAATTACAAGAATAGTGATGAGGGTCTCCCACGATACCGTCTTGTAGCCCTTTCCTCAACTGTCCAATGGAACTCCGGAAATACCGTCCCGTAGTCCAAATCTCATATCAATATCAAAAGATCTCCCGGGATACCGTCCCGTAATCCAATCATCAGTGTGCAGGGGGATCTCCCGGGAATCAAACCCGTAGTCCCAAAGTAAACAAACAAGGGGGAACTCCCGGAATCCCTCATCCGTAGTCCCATGTAAGTGCGCAACCAATATCAGTGAATTATTCAGAAATTTAAGTACAACAATACAAGGCATCAAATAATACTAGCCTAACATGCTCCACGTAATCACAGTTAAGACAATTTAAATAAATAGGCAGCTTGGGTCAAGTAAACATGCTCTTCTACACTAGCACAAGCTATAAAAGCAAGTAAAGTAAGGCAAATATGAGAGATAATCCAAATCAATAATTTAAGTAATAATCGGGTTTCAACAATTTGCTCAAGTACGCGCTCGTCATCTCACGTACAAGGCATTCAATTACCAATTATCACATCCTGAGGGACGAAGTCCCCCACACAAGGTTAGGCAAGCCACTTACCTCGAACCGGTACGAAATCAACTAGGGAACGATGCCCTTGCCACGAGTATCCGACTCCAAATGGTCCAAATCTATTCAATTCAATTACAAATCGTAAATAATATTGCAAACAACTAATTCCACTATTGAAATTAAATCTAAGGCGCAAAAATAGGTAAAATGATCAAAACGCCCCTCAGGCCAACATCTCGGAATCGAATAATTTTCACATTTTCAGAAACCTCGTACTCTCACGAGTCTAACCATATAAAAATATCCCAAATCGGAGGTCAAATGCTGCTTCAAATCTTCACAATTAGGTCTAAGAACTTTACCCCAATTTTCATTCAAAAATT
The DNA here is from genome assembly GCA_026770625.1 of Nicotiana glauca. Lineage (NCBI taxonomy): Eukaryota > Viridiplantae > Streptophyta > Magnoliopsida > Solanales > Solanaceae > Nicotiana > Nicotiana glauca. The sequence continues at coordinate 75,384 of MU670673.1, forward strand.
CGAAATTAAAGGTTGAATTCACGATTAGATTAGTGGGTTTTAGTCATAGAGGAGTAAGGAATCGTTACCCAATCGTTGCCTCTGAAAAGCCCTCGAAAAATCTCTCAAATCCGAGCTCTCTAGCTTGAGTTTTGTTAAAAATGGAAGAACCCTCATTTTGAAATGTTTATATCTGCCCAGGGATTTTATTTAATGCGATCGCATGAAAAGGTATGCGATCGGGTAGAAGGAAATTTTGAAGGCCCAAAATTAGTACTATGCGAACGCAGCCTAAGGCCTACGATTGCAGAAGAGGATCAGGTGAAGCAATGCGATCGCGTACCTGACCATGCGATCGCATAGAACGATTTTGGCCCTGAGGCCCGTCTCCTAAACTCTACTATGCGAACGCGGTAGAAGGAATGCGAATGCAGAGAAAGGGGGAACAGAACTATGCGATCGCGTATAAGTCTTTGCGATCGCATTGAAGGAAAAAGCCCCCCTCTGAAAGTGTACTATGCGATCCCATGGGTAAGGCTGCGATCGCAGAGAGAAAATGTCTGCAACAGCTGAGTGGATTTTTCTGCAATACTCTAAGTCCCAAAATTGCTCTGTTGAGAATCCAAAACACACCCGAGGCCCCCAGGACCTCAACCAAACCTACGGACATATCCCACAACGTCATTCAAACTTGTACCAATCCTTAAACCAGCTAAAACAATACCAGAAACTCGAATTAATCAATGATTTGAACCTAAGAACTTCAAATTCCAACCAAACTCGCTTTCGATCAAAAATCTAACCAAAACACGTCTGATTGACCTGAAATTTTGCACGCACGTCCCAATTGACATGACGGAGCTACAACAACTTTCGGAATTCAAATCCAACCCTCGGATCAAAAACTCACTATCGGACCGGAAACTTCAAAAATTCAAACTTCGGCATTTCAAGCCTAAATGAGCTACGGACCTCCAAATAACATTCCGAACATGCTCCCAACCGCGAAATCACCTAACGGAGCTAACGGAACCATCAGATTTCCATTTCGAGGTTGACTTCACACTATTTCGAATACGGCTATTTTTCAACTCTTAAACTCTCATTTAGGGACTAAGTATCCCAAAACACTCCGAATCCTAATACCGAATGTCCCGGCAAACCAAAATAGCAGAAATAAACTTAGGGAAAGCAGTTAATGGGGGATTAGGGCATAAATTATAAAAACAACCGGCTGGGTCGTTACATAGACGGACCCAACCCCTGTGTTGAGTCCTCTAAGTCATATACACGTGATGCAAATAAGCGTTCCTACTGGGGATCCGGCATGAAGTCAAGTTATTCTAGGTTCAAAACCTGGGTATATGTTCTAGACTATGTACCCGAGTGGACAACTTGAGTCTAGGAGGGGGCTACGTACCGGGAACCAAAAGGCCATCCGGCTTAGTAACTTGTCCGGCCTCTTTCTTATTTCAGGGCATGACACAAATATAATAGGGAGTCTCAACCAGTAAGCACATCCCCAGAGATGAGAAGAGAAGGTTTTGCCATAGTTTATATGCATTCCAGATAATATCAAAGCGGTAAAGCATTTAGCACATTTAGCATGAAACATGTAGGAAAATTAGATAAAGCCAAGTATAGCAGTTATTCTAAGCTTGAATTCTTAAACCCTTAATCGAAGTTCTGGGTTTGTATCCCCAGCAGAGTCGCCAGAGCTGTCACACCTCCTTTTTACACACCCCGCAAGGGCATAAAGGAGTTTTTCCAATTAAAGGAAATCGAAACAGGATTTATTATTAAAAATTTAGAGTCTCTACTTGGGAGATTAATGGTGTCCCAAGTCACCGGTTGAATCCCGAATCAAGGAAATTATTGACTCTGTTTAACAGTTCGCAAACTAGAAATCCGAGTAAAGAATTCTGTTAACTCGAGAGTAAGTGTTAGTCACTCCCAGGTTTCGTGGTTCTAGCACGGTCGCTCAACTGTCATATTTGGCTTATTTATCTAATTTTACAACATGTTTTAAACTATGTGCCATTTAATTTTAAACCTCTTTTATTATTATTTTTTAAAGAAAATTGGAACATTGTGAAAACACGTCTCGAACCGCGTCACATAAATGCACCCATGGTTTTTGACACATTTCAATTTGGGTCATATAAATGTGCACCCAAGTTTAGGAAGGTAATATTATTAGATGACGGGCCTAAAGCAACTAGCGTATTATTAACTTTGCGGGAGGCCGTGAAATTCACTAAACGGCATGTCCCAAGTTTTAAGTATAAGCGATTAAAGAGGGCCACGCAATTTATGCATTTTATTTGGCGCAACAAACCTCATTTATTTGAGGATATCCTAAATCAAACTATTATTTTCTATTGAATTTGTCTCTAAAAGGGCCTAATTAAGTAGTATTGTTTAAGAACTACTATATTTTGGGTCCATGACTTTCATACAATTCAAAACTTCAGCATTTTGGGCTTTAAAGATTAGCCCAGAATGGGGAAAATACTGTCAGCTTTGTGAGGAGCTGCTTTGCATTGGGCCCTTGGGCAAACAAATTCAGGCCCAGATCCTATTTAAGTAAGGGGCTATCAGGTTTTGGCCCACATTCAAGGCAAAGTTTTGTTTGTTTCAAACTACTAATTTTAATTTACAAACTGGGCTTAGTGATTTGCGCACAAATAAATGATCCTGAGCTTTAACCTTGAATCCAATTATGATATAAATATTAACCTCATTGGTATACAATTAGCCAGACGTATTGAATTTGAAATCAGAAACGCCACACACACACACATCAGTTTCGATCAATACATCCCATGGACTTTCATGCGTGACTTATATTAACAACTGAACTATCTAGTGCATTTAAAAACCAAAGAACGCCTGATCTTACACTACTATGAGCATGTAATCCATTTAAAATCAATTTCCAATCAGTAACTTACTATCAGATCTGAATCTAACAACACTATAGCCGATATTTCTGTAACTACTCACAATAGTTTGAATTTCTAGTTTTTAATACAAATGAAGTTCATAGATCTCAAAATCAGTTTCCTGTTCCAGTTATTCTTCTAATTTTAAGAGTTAAACTATGCAAAAACAAAACTAAACTATACTAAGGCTAATAAATAATCATTAGTCTAACAGTCCAAACAGTCCATTATAAACAGATTAATGGCAATTAATACACCAACCAAATCCTAGAACTACTCGCAGTATAATAGACTATTAAAGCAGTAAAATCTACAACAGAGATCAGGCATCAATTGCATTTCAATTTCATCTGGAGAAGTTACATCAGATCAGTCTCAAAGCGTGTACCTCGAAGTAGAATAAAATGTAAGAAAAGAGAGGAATCAGCAGCAGTAAGCAACGATCAACAGCGTGATCAACAACAACACAGCTCACAAAAACAATCAAAAATCCAAGGAGGAAAAATAAGATGCAATTGACTTCCAAAAGAGCTTCGAACAATCAAATATACCAGTTGGATTTGAAAATCAACTTGAAAACCATTAGGGTTGAACCAAACAGACTAGAGAAACTTTCACACTGTATTTTTGTATTGATTTTCAGGATTTTGGGTTTAAGGTCTAATGATTTGTATCTAAACTATCTATTCCTATAGAATTTTTGGAGTTTTTCAGTAGTTTTTTCATTTTAACTTCTTCCGATTTTTCCCTCTCTAGGATTTGAGAGAATTTTGAATTTCAAATTTCAGATCTATAAAGACTTGCACATTGCTTTTTGGGGGGGAATTTTCAGATGTTAAAAACTTTAAAATAAAGGCACCAAGCGAGACTTTTTATTGGCAGAGCCTAAGGCTTTTTCAGATTTTTTTTTTATTTTTGGTCCCTCACTTTTTAACTTCTTTAACAAGTTATCATCCACAATATTAAACACACAGTCCTTGCTAGAACCTTCTAATGGTTTCTTATGCAATTATGAACAAATTCCTTGGGCTCTATTCCCTATTTTACCCTTAAGTAAACTGTTATTCACTCTTTGAACCTTCCCTTTAGACCCCTTAAGTTTCTAGTCATTCTATTCCCCCCCTCCCCCTTAAAGCACTGAATATCTACAAATATTACCAAACAGAAACATGCTCCAACTAATGCTTTCAAAGGGATCTAAAGCAAGTAAAACAAGAGATACAAATCTGATGAACTACTAACAAACTAATTCTACAATGAAACAAACGATTTTCAATTATAATCGGATCACAAATCCAAACAAACCTAAGATATAGCTTGAATCAACTACTGAAAAGCAGAAATAACGATTACTATTGGATATTTTAACAGTCGACCACAAACAAACACTAATCAACAACCAAAAGGATCATGAATCAGAAATCAAACACACAAAATGTGAATCAAACAAAATTCTAAGAACACTGAAAGGATGAACTGACAACTCAAATCTAGTTAAACTTATCAGTAACAAATGAGAATTAGGGAAAAAGAACCAAACCCTAGATTATCTAAAAAAACACAAAAACTAAACTAAACAGAATCACAAAAGATAAAACATAACCAAAAGAGTAAGAAAACTTACTGATTTTGAACTCCACATGCCTGACTTTCGAAATTGATTTTCAGTTAATGTTATTTGTCTATTTCATCAAAAATAGACATATAACATTAACTAGAAATCACTCGACTACTCAAAACTTTCCAAGACGGGTTGAACTTTCAACCCTAGATCTGAAATTCACGGAGCTTCACTCGAATTTGAGGGGTTTTTGCTTAGGATTCAGGATGAGGGGGTAAGGAGGCTAGAGGGTGTGATTTTTGGGATTTTTGGAGGAATTAGGGTTTTGGTCCAAATTTCAAATCAAAATTCGAGAGGTTTGGTGAGGATTCGATGTAAAGGGTTATGGGATTTTGAAAGAGAAAGGCGAGGGCAGTTTAGGGTGTAATTTTGGACGGGTTTAGGGTTGGTGCCGTTGTGGGCGGCGGCGACGTCATCTAGGGTTTGGATTATTCGAGCTCTTTGATAGTGATTTGGGGAAACCAATGTCGGATTCATGCTGAGGAGGTTGAGATAAGGGGGAGGTGTCAATGACCAAACAATAAAAAAGTCACCCTTACCGGTCAAAAAATTACATAAGATTTGAGGGTCAGTTACAGGTCGATTCGCAACATGACACGGAGACTGGACCCAAAAAATTTAAAATGCTTAAGGGCACGGCATAAACGCCACTATCGCCGACTGAAAAATTACGGAAGATTTGAGGGTCTATTATAGCTCGAGTCGCAACACGACTCGGAGACTGGACCCAAAAATTTTAACAAGCCTAAGGGAACGGCATAAATACCACTATCACAGTCCAGAAAAGTATAGAAGATTTCAGGGTCGATTACAGCTCGAGTCGCAATGCGACTTAGAGACTGGACCAAAAAATTATAACATGCCTAAGGGAACAGCATAAATGCCATTATCTCCAACCCGAACAAGCAAAACTCGAGAGAATATTAAGCTCGAGTCGGATCCCCGACTCGGAGGCTGGCTCTGGGAAAATGGCACAATGCCTAAAGGCGCGGCATAAATGACATCATCACCGATTAGGGAATCATGGAAACTTAGGTATCAATTATAGCTTGAATCACAACGCGACTCGGAGACTAGATCCCAAAATAGTTGAAAAAATAGCAAATGCTCGCAGGCGCGAGACCCCCGCGGCCACTCTCAATGGAGGCTACATCAACCAGCCCGAATGGGCCACGAAACTATGCTACAGATTCAAAGCTCTCGCTGATAAGGGGGATAAAGTCATGAGATTTTCTCCTTCTACATATGCTAAAATAAAAGCTCCATATACAGGTAGGGAAAACAACGGGGAAAAAACAACATAACCTAAAGCTTACTACTAAATCAAAGGCCTTAAAAGGTTGTATCAAGGCGCCTAAAAATCTGCCGACGGTCCCTCATCAACAGCGTACCCTCTCTCTAGAGATCCGTCCCCACTTCTAACACTGCTTGAGCTGCCTTCCAATGCGCCCACAGTGGTTAACCTTTGAAGGTCCGGTCAAGCATGGCCTGCGGCTCGAGGTAATGCTGGGCCTGCCCCTTCAAATGCAATCTCCACACAAGAATCTTTAGCGGATAATCCTTCCCCATGTAAATATACAAGCGCCTCAGCCTCGGCGCTAATCCGAAGCAATGCGGCCACCAGCCCGGAACGGAGATTCATGTACTTACCACTATCCTCCATCACATCCTGAAGCTAACACTCAATCAAGGTGACCCTCCTCATAAGGCTGTCCCTCTTAGAAATCACCTCATCTACGCGGTGACTGAGCTCGAGGATTTCAGCATCCTTGACTCGAAGCTCCCTTCTCAGTGAAAGCATCTCCCTCTCAAACTGCATGAGTTAGGGCCCAAGAGGTTAAAAGTAATAGAATCCCACGAAAACTTAAATAATAGCAAGAATAAAGGAGGAATAACCTATTCGGTTAAAATGACTTTCTCACATTCGCGACGGCTCACCTCGTCTTGATACTAGGCGAGGGCTTGGCTGTAAAGCACTTTGGCCTGCAAGCACATAAAAAAGTTAAGGAAATAGAGATCGGAATGGCCCAAAGCAACAGAAAGAGGATGAAGGGGGTTACCCACTCACAAAGGCTGCCCATCTCGTCAAAAATAGGGGAAACATTGATCCCGGAGCTACCCTCAAGAGTGATAGCCGGCGTCCCAAGTACATCTCCACCTTCGACCAGTGCACCCGCCTCGTGAAGATCCTTACAAAGCTCGTCTCGCACTCTGGGAGATTTAAATGATCCCTCTTTCGGGGAATCGATAATAACCAACGAGTTAATAGGGTCAATTTGAATGTCCAACCCTCGTTCATTTCGGGTCACCGATCGAGGCTCCTTCAAATCACCTACTAAGGACATCCCGGCATGAAAAGGACTCCAGCCACCTGCTGAGTCAAAACCAGTACTCGATACCCTATCTGTTGCCTCGCCGCTATAAAAACGGGCCGCATCAGCATCAGATTCCTATCCGAAGCCATTTATCTCCTCGGCCCGAGGAGTAACCGGTGCCAAATGATCTTCGGAGGGTACCAAAGGGCTGTTTTATCCCTCACTTCAGCAAGAGTATTTCCCACCTCGCCAGAAGCCAAAATTGGTAAATCAACCTTGGACTCCTCCACTTTGGTCCTTTTCAGCTCAGGCGGATCGGTCGGAGCATCCGTTTTCCTTTTCTTCTCCTCGTCAAGCATCTGGGTATCCCCTCCGACAGTCGACACTTCCTTCATCAGTAGGACCCCTCCAAGGCCTACATATTTATAAGGATTAAATGTGCAGAAATAAAAAGCCGCCAGCGGCAAATTGCACTAAAATGTGCGAATACATCAAGAACTCAGAACTTACCATGATCTTTCACCTCTATCCGAGCTCGGGACAGATCCCACCACACACGATCATTATACGGGCAAGCCGAATATAGACAGCTGACCCAATATCGTAGATCCGGCACCCCTCTAGGATAGGCCGCCGTGGCTGAAAAGACATGGAAGAAACGATAGAGTCAGGAACACTAGGATAAATCATCAAAGGGAAGCAGAAGCCCTGTATCCACTTACGCGCGACGTTCCACTTTTCAGGAAATGACATTACTTCCGTTGGGATCAAATCAAATGTCCTCACTTGAACAAATTGACTAAACCACCCATCGTTCCCAATCTCCTCGATACAGGCAAAAAAAGACCTCGAGGCTCGACGACGAAGCTTGACTATGCCTCCACAAAAGAGGCGAGGGCTATACATCCGGATCAAGTGATTCAAAGTGAAGGGAATCCCCTTTATCATGCTTGAATAATGCCTGATCATATAAACCACATGCCATAATGAAAGATGGAATTGTCCCAGAGTCACTTGGTAAATCTGGCAGAAATCGAGAACCACAGGATCTATCAGGGGCAAAGATGCTACCGCAGGTCCTAAAGTAAATGGGTAGGTATACACGCTTAGAAAGCCAGCCTTATAAGGAATAATGTCTTCATCCTGAGTAGGAATCTCCACGAGCACGACATCCCCCTAAAAGCAATCGGCCTTCACTCTCCCTATTTCCATTATGGAGCTGGTATCGAGTTACTAGTTTATGGTGTCCTACTTTTGAGGAGGGTCTTTTGACCCTAAAATCTGAAGTTATCGCGAAGTGTCCTGGGACGCACCCGTCGACACGGGGAGGAGCTGTCACTTCACCTTGAGAGAAGAACGAAGAGGACGAGCCCGCAATCTCATGAGAAGCAGTAGAAGAAATGTTCCCCATGCATGAAAAAGCCCAAGAAAAAAGAAAAGTGGGGAAGGTCGTGCTCCTAGGAAGAAAGCAAGAAATAGAGGAAAAACAGACTTCACAAAAAGGTTATTAATGGGATGTGAATGGGAAGAATTAAGCTTTTATAAGAGCATCATGGGTACATTAAAGAGAGCCAACCATCACAGTCAATAATGGAATCTGTAGTAAAGGTGCACATAGCGCACCTTAACAGCCCGTAACCGTTCTCAGGTACGTCGAAGGAAATAGGAGGTCAGGATCGTTTCTCATCACTCCCTGTCACTTTTCGCTCTAAGAAACGCGGAGACTATCTGTGTCTGGTGAATCCCGGAGCCCGAATTCCCTATCAAAAGGTCATCTCACGGTGTCACCCCTCAAAATTCAGAGCCGAGGCTGGAGCCCATCCTCGAGGTTCACCTAAGAGTTGATTTTGTTTTGGCTATTGCCGTGGACCGCGACAAGCAAGGGGAGGCTCCCAAGGCACGCGATTCTACCGGGCAAGTTCAGCCTACCTGAGGCCTATTCTGAGGTGTTAAACCTAGCCAATCTATCTCTGTACTGTCGCTATTTAACATGTTTTGTACTGTAAAGAGTATCCTACCTATGTAAAGGGGATCCCTGCATCTTTGTCGAGAGGACTGATGTTGCTCCACTTCTCCACAAATGCAATAATATCTCTCTCTCCCTCTCTCTTTCTTCTAAATTGTCTATCTTCATCAATCTCGAGGTCGCATTAGCACTTTATCATTCTCTCATTTATTCTTCGTTACTTTTCTCAAAATTGATAGTATAGAGCCTTGCTTAGCTATATTTTTACCTGTTATCCCCTTCCCGACTACTCTCGATGGCCTGGGATAGGCTCGAACCTCGACCCCGAGGTGTTTGCTGGCTGATCTTACGCTCGGGCAATAGCCCCTACTGGTTTGATTACTGTTTTACTTAACTCATCTTTTATTGTTATACTTCACGGTTTATGACCTACCGCCCTAACAAACTAGCTCTAGAATAGATCACGTATTTTTAGAATCCCATTTACAAATTTAATTATTGTTACCATTTTCACGGTAAACACCAAGTTTCTTATAAGTAATCTTTGTGGCGATAAGTTTAATACATTATGCCTATGCAGGCCTCGGGGAAGCCGTGTCAATGAGACCGCCTCCTCTTGGTGAAAAAGCCTCAAATCCCGACAAAGGTAAAAATAGGAAGAAGGAGGCGTCAATTGAGTCTCAAAAATCAAAGAGACTCAAGGTCCATGGGCCTCAGATTGACGCCACGATCTTGACTTTGACTTATGTAGAAAGTCCTCATACCGAAGATGAAGATGATGATCATGGCGATCGCCCTTTGGTACAAAGAGTAAGATGGAGCACTGATGCTCCACAAGCTAATAGGCGGAAGGCCACCGGGTCGGGGGTGGCCAATGTGGACCAAACTCATGCTGAGGAGACCCTTGAGTAAGGTTTGGGTACAGTCCCAAAGCCTCAAGTTGGACATGGTACGGTCTGTGCCGGTGAATCCTCGGCTGGCGATTTTGGAAGGCCTGAATTCAAAATTTTTTTAGGTCGAGAAGAAACCACTATAGAAATTGATACAGCGGTTGGCTTTGAATCGGGCCCTTCATTTTCTCCAGGGGAAATAAGGGATGCCCAGAATAGGGGCGCTACCGATATGGGGATCTCTCAGGGAGAGTACGATACGTTCAAAAACTATTTCATTGGTGTTAATGAGGACACAAATCTCGACACCCCTGTTGCTCTTGAGGAGGATGAGAGGCTTCAAAAGCAGGTGATATTCTTGACATACCATTTGCGATTCACATTTTTACCCTTGCCTTTTTAACTTCTCTACTTTGTTGTAGGTCGAGAAATTGTATGGCCATGCCATTTTAAAATTTCAAGATGAGATTTCACGCCATGAGGAGGAGTTCGAGAAGCTCACCTCGGTGCTAAATGAGTTGAAGGCTTCCTCTGAACGAAAGGAAGATGAGTTAGGTGAACTTCAGGCGAGTCTGGAGGGAGTGCACCAGGAACGGACTAGCTTTGCTAAGCGAGTAACACGACATTCATGAGTTCATCTTTTATTCTCATAACTTGACTCACTATATTGATTCATTTTTTGTAGATTGGGCAAAAGAATTCCCTAATAGGGCAACTTCAGGAAGAGGTTGCAACCAAGGATGTGGAGATTCTCGAGCTAAAGAGGCAGAATGAGGTTGTGACCTCGGAGAAAGACCTTTTGCGGGGAGAGTTGGACTCAACCCAGGATCTTCTTCAAAGTGCTCAGAAGGAAGCTGCTACATTATTTGTGGCCATGTCTGAGGCAGATAAACATGCGTCCTCATATAAGAGAGATGCCGACACTGCAAATGATCGAGACAGAGAGATATCTGAGAAGGCTGAGTAGAAGCTGACTCAGGCCATTGCTCTTGCTCTTTTGCAAGATAGGAGGCAGGCCTTCAAGGAAGCAAGCACCAAAGCATCGATTCTAAACTGAGATTGAGAAAGCCAGAGCTATGGAGGAAGAATCTGCACTTTCAACTACTTCGGATAAGGTTCCAAAAATGATTCAGATGGTAGTGAGTGTGAAGAAATGACTCGCACCGTCATCTCTACTTCTCCTTTATTTCTTTTTATATTTAGATTCCTCGGGGAGGGGGAACTTTTGTAAAGACACCCTTTGTAAATGTATTTTTGGGAATGCAAAAACATTCCTTTGATTCACATATTCAAGTTTTATTTTTCGATGCTTATAAAAAGTTAATCTTTGAATTTTTGATGTCGTCTCTTTGGAGCGCATGCTTGGAGTTACCGAGATTGTCAAGATCAGGCACCATGTCGAGGCTAGATTGATAGCTCTTTCAGTATCCACACTTGTAGTAACAGAGATCCTCAAGATTGAGCCCCATCTGGAGGCAAGATTCATGTGGGGATCTCAGTAGCTCTCGAGCGCTGTATGACAGTGTCATTCATATGACATAACCATGAAGTGACCGTGGTGGTCCCAGTGGTATACATCCCTAAAAGTGGTAATGGCATGGTCAGAATTAATTGGCTATTAGATTAGGCTAACAGTCGCCGCTTGCTCTATATATGTACTTGCTTTCTTCTTGTTTGAGGATTCCGCTACTTAGAGCAACTACTCTTTTTATAGAGCTCTCCTTCCTTGCGTCATTTCTTTCCCCATTTTAATTCAAATCTTTCACCTAAGTTTTCATGTCCCTTCTCTTGTTTCACCATAGTTATGGCTTCTATGCCCAAATCCATCCACCAAGAAGAGGACAGTTTCACCTCTGTTTCCCTCTCGGTCGGTGGTACACCGCTGGACTCCAGTGAGCTAACCGCGAGATGCTTTATCTCGAGGAGGTACATTATGTTAGAGAGACCTCTCAATGTTCAGGGCTATTGGGAGCTTGCATCGAGGTTCATCTCATCAATAGGAGAGAAACACCTCGAGCTAGTTAGGAGAGACTACGGATAGGGAGAAAAGGTTGTACTGTAGGCACCTTCCCTGGAAGAGAGCATCATGGTTCATGTATAGGGGTTTTTGAATGTATACACATACCCCTTTACATTGGACCCTCTAGATAGAGTCGTGTTCGAGTTTTGTAGAAGATATGGGGTTACCCTGGCATAGGTTCACCCGTCATTTTGGAGGATATTGTTTATGATAAGGTTCTTTGCAGATAAAGCTGGGCTCGAGTTCACCCTTAGCCATCTTATAAGATTGTACCATCCCTTGCATTACCGAGGCCGGATTATTCTTCGACATCGATCCACTCGGCCCTTTGTTGCCAATAATAAAAAATATGAGGACTGAGGGTGGATGAGTCAATTTGTCTGAGTGCGGACTGTTGACATTATCCCCATAGAGTTCCTTCCATTCCTTGAGAAATGGAATTTCACATATAAGTGGTACACTTGTGCTACTGTCATTTTTGTTCATAGTGGAGGCAGACTCCGTAAAGGTGTTTTCTTTCCCTTTTTACAGCAATCCCATGGTTGCCATACAAGGTCCCCGATCTGGCATATTTGACAAGCTTAAGTCCGAGCAGCTGCTCCGCCGTGAAGCCAGATTGCGAAAAACCTTGGATGGGGAGAAATCCCTTAGGATTCTCTGTGATAAAAGGGCAAAAGAGTTGATACGCCTTCGGTATGAAATGAATCGGAGCCAAAAATACGAAGGCCATCTCGAGAGATAGGTAACCTTTGTTTCGAGGGGATACAAGTTTCTTTTTCTATCCTTATAGATTAATATTTTGATACTACAATTGTAGAAAAAAGACGGAGGACTGGAACGCCTTTGGGGAAAAGTTGTTCAGGCCAAGTATGAGTGTAATAAGCTAAGGGCTCAATTGGATACCCAAGTTCCGGCCAGGAAGAATGTTTTAGCCAAGGATTCTGCCCTCGAGGTGCAACTCCAGAACGCTCATTAAAACAGCTCAGTCCAGACGAGCAGAATTGTAAGGCTCGTGTCTAACCTTTTAAAGATGAAGGCCGAGGTCATGGACGCCTGGGCTGAAGTAGAAAAGATTCGAGCTAAGGCTGATAAGAAAGTGGCTGTCTATTTTAAAAAAACAATTCCGATGCTCGAGACGAGTATAGAGGGCTTCTGTTCGGGAGAGCTGAAGCAATGAATACGCCTAGAGAAGATCCCGGAGGGAAACCCTCGAGGAGATCCACACTAGGCACCTTGATCTCCCGAAAAAGATAGAGTAGGCCAAGGCGGATGAATACGATGTCTAGTTCCTCTTATACAATGTCGAAGATAATGAGGAGGAGGCCAATAGAGCCGCAGTCCCCGAGGGGAAAGGAGACTAGGCTTTTCCTCTCTAATTCTACGTACAATGCTCTTATACAACGTTGTTAATGAAGCCTTGTATTATTTCACATATATAAAAAGAAGCATTTCAGTTTTCCCCTTCATGAATTTCTCTTTGCTAGTGTATGTCTTTCTTTTATTTTGAATTTTGACATTTCCCAATGATTATCCAAATTAATTGGACTTTAATGTAAAACCCTTAAGTTGACAAATTGGCCCTGAGGCCTGTTGGGATGGCCCGTAGTCTCTTACGTATTGGGTTGGTATGACCTCTAATATAGGCTACCACTTAGGCTCTTATACGTTGGTTCACTACGACTTTTAATATAGGCTGACGCTTAGGCTCTTACGTGTTAGGTCGTTACGACCTCTAATATAGGCTGGTGCTTAGGCTCTTATGCATTGGGTCAGTACAACCTTTAATATAGGCTGGCACTTAGGCTCTTATGTGTTGGGTCGGTACGACCTCTAATATAGGCTTTATTTTTCCCTTGTCAAAGACTTTTTAAATTTTTTGTGTTCGTCAGACTCTTCGATGGTTCGATAAGAACCTCGATTGTGAGCCGTTAAGTGGTGATAAATGAGCACCTTGAGAGGTTTTGCTCGATGGCTGAATTATTTTGAAGCATTTTCATTATTTGCAGATGATGTAATTGAACCTCTTTTGCCTATGCCGAGGATAGCCTGATTAACCGGTACTTTTCAAAGTAATTGAATGCCTGTAATTTCATGGCAATGGTCGGGCGTCCCCGAGTCACCTTTGTTTGGATGTAGCCTTGTGACCGTAGTCATTGTGTTTGGCCGTAGCCTTTTAGTCCCCGAGTGAAGTAGCCTCAGCATCTATATCGAGGGTATGCCTTTTTAAGGGTCTTATAAGTTCGGGTATATAGCATTGACTTTAAGATCGAGATTATGACTTTTTTAAGGTTTTATAAATTAGAACATGCCTTACTTGAGGTCTTACAAATAGGTTACTTGGCACAAGTGTAATTCATACCTTGCTTGAGGTCTTACAGATTTGGTATTGCCTTATGGAGGCATTATGAGTTCAAGGTTGCCTCATGGAGGTCTTATATTTTCTAACATTGCCAAATGGAGGGCTTTTGGGCTTGGGGTTACAGGCTTGGGATCATATGGCCTCGAGTTTTTGATAGCTCGATGGGGTGACAGTTAGCGACTGTCCTTGAGACATTGAAAGTTTTTGGCTTGGAAGCCGTTCTCGACAAACTTGATGTTGCCTCATTGAAAGCTTATGAGCTCGAAGTTTCTGGCCCAAAGGTCTTACGACTTTGAGTTTTTGATGCCAGTTCTCGAGTGTTCGGGAAATTTCTGGCCTTGCCATCGTTTCTTGAAAAAGTAGCCAACTTCTTTGAAGTGTGAATCATTTTGATGGTAAAAGATACTCCTTTGATTACTTGGTACATAATACGAAGTGTTTTGATGGTAAAAGATACTCCTTTGATTACTTGGTACTAGTATACATGTTTTCATCGTCGAGGGTTTGATTATTCTTTACGGACACAGTTTTATTGATCGTTTGGCCCGATACATCATTTTTCTATCGAGACCCTCTTTGGCTTATCTTGGTTCTCCAACGAGGTGATCTCCCGAGGGGATGGCCCCTAGTATTCGAGGTTGATTGAAGAGAATCCTTGAATACTAGTTAAGTTCTCCTTAGGTAACATATAGATGTTGCCTCGTTTAAAACCTTGCCGGTAAAAACCTTCTTAGGATAAAATCCAATCAAAGAAAAAGAGTGTAATGCATGCTTTAAAGCCTAAGGTCTTTCAAGCTGAAATGTGCTTCAATTTTTCTGACCGGACGCCTGCACATATGTCACTGTAAGACGTAAATAAAAAAGGAAACAATTATACCTTAGTAGTAATGGCACTCGAGCCTCGATATGCTTCAACTGGTTCACTCTGGGGACGCGGTATGGTCCTTTTCTCATTTACTCGGGTCCAGCTGAGAATATAGCTTGTGATTGCTACTTCATTTTTTGCTTATCTATTGACTCCTTCAATGTTAAAGGTGTCGATGCTGGTGCCACATCGTGCACCGCGAACATCTTTCTTGTTACATACTGCTCCCCGTATAACATTTTTATTCTGTCCTTCGTTGGAAACTTTAGCATTTGATGAAGGGTTGATGGTACTGCTCTAGTGCAGTGTATCCGTGTCCTTCTGAGCAAGGCATTGTACCTCTTGTCTCCTTCGATGACATGAAACTTGACATTTTCACGTTGACCGAGAGGGTGATCTCCCCTTTTGTTGTCTCACTCGCCATGTTGAATTTGTTGAGGACTTGAGAGGCAGGCACAATCTGGTCAAGTAGTCTGAGCTGCTCCACCACCCTCGACCTAATAATGTTGGCCGAGCTACCTGGATCCACAAGCACACATTTAATTTGAAATGTATTCACAAGAAAAAAAATTACAAATGCGTCATTATAAGGCTGAGAAAGGGCCTCAATGTCCTCTTCGCTGAATATGAGAGCGTCCTCGGGTATGTAACCTCAAGTTCGCTTTCCCTTGTGATGGAAAGTTTTGTTCATTTGATAATGGGTTCATGTGGTATGTCGATTCCTCCAACAATCATGTGGATGACATGTTGTGGCTCTTTTGTTTTATTCTTGAAGGTGCCCTTTGTTGATTAGTCGGGCTAATTCTTCTCAGAGCTGTCTGCAATCATCATTCCTATGACCGTTTGTGCCCTGAAATTTGCACGCCAGGTTATGGTTCCTTTGCTACAGATCTGATAGTATGGGGTTTTTCCACCTGGTCTCTTTGATTTTACCTATGGCTGATACGATGTACGAAACATCAATGTTGAAGTTGTATTCAGATAATCGGGGTGCCCCATCGGTCTTGCATGTCTGTCGAATCGGACTCTGCTCACGAGTCCCCGAGGATTATGACTTCGATTTGCCCTTCAATCATTTTGGAGTATGTTACGCTTTGGGGCATTTCTTCGATCTTCAGTGTACGGTAGGTACCTTTCCTTGTTTGGCTTTGGTTCCATTTCCAGGAGCCTGCTAGGATATACTGAGCTTGAGGGGGCTTCTAGTTTGTCATCCTCGACCCTAATCTTTGATTGATACCGGTTGTGGATGTCCGCCAAAGTCACGGAGGGATATTCAACCAAGTTTTGCTTTAGCTGCTTCGAAGCTAGTGAGCTACATTCGTTCAAACCTTGGGTGAATTCTTGCACTGCCCAGTCATCGGAACTTGTGGTAATTCCATTCGCTGCATTTTAAAGTGAGGTACAAACTCCCGCAGCATCTCGTTATCTCTCTGTTTGATTTTGAAGGCATCGAATTTCCTTGTACCAACCTTGATGGCACCGGCATGTGCCTTTATAAGTTAATCTGCCAGCATGGAAAATGAGTCAATCAAATTCGGGGATAGGTTATGATACCACATCACGGCCCCGTTCAAAAGTGTTTCTTTGAATTTTTTAAACAGGACATATTCAATCTCGTCGTCTTTTGGGTCATTTTACTTTACAGCACAAGTGTAAGCAGTGATGTTCTCGTTGGGGTCCAAGGTTCCATTGTACTTGATGGGCTTAGGAGCTGCACTCAATGGGAATGGCTTTTGTACGAATTTCTTTGAATCTACACCCTTTAGAATCGGGGGTGCACCCATGATCTGATCGACCCTTGAATTGTAGGTCTCCACCTTTTTCTCATTAGCTTATATCATCTTCTCGACTGATTCAATCCTCTTTGTGAGGTCCTCGAGCATCTTCATAATAGCGGGGTCGGCTACTGACCCATTGTTGCTCGATCTTTCCGGTACCTGTTTGGCTTGAGAAGCTATTTTCAGTGATGCTGTGCTTGGAGTTTTTTGGTGGCTTTGCAGTTGAGCGATGGCCAGCTGTTGTGCCTGCAACATATCAAAAATGACGTGAAGGCTAACCTATTGTTCCTCCTAAGTTGGGCTTCTCTGAGCTTCTTGTTGGTTTTCTTGGCGTGTAATCCTATTAATGTTGAACATGATGGGCATTTCATGAGCCCGCATCCATGGGGATTGATTCTGGTGTGTCCTCAGGGTTTCGCAGTGGTACACTGGCACCTGGAGCAACTACACAATTCTCTCCGTGGTCCTCAAGGCCGTTGTTTTCAAGTGCATTTACTGAGTTAGACATTTTGACCTAAAATAAAAGATTCATGGACAAGAAAAAGTGTGAAGACTAACTTGTGTTTTCAATAAACTAGTACAAAAAATAATCACTATAATTTTTAGCCCCACGGTGGGCGCCAAACTGTTTACCTTAAAAATGGTAATTACAATTAAATTTGAATTTGTGGTTCTAAAAATACGTAATTTATTTTTATGCTAGTTATTAAGCAATAGATACTAAGTGTGAGTCACAAAAATCAGGTAAGAGCTTGAGGACAGTAAGTTATGCAAATCGAATGGCCGTGAATCGGGGTCTTGGGCTGGCCTACGCTGGGCCTCGAGGTCGAGCTAAAGTGTCGGACTGGGGATGATGGCTCTTTATGATCAATGATGAGTAGTAAATGAAGAATAATCAATAAAACACAATAGATATAAGCAATAAAATTAAGGGAGAGATAGTAGAATATGTTTATGTTGAAGAGCAGAGAATCTTCTTGTTCTTGTATTAAATATCATGTATGTTACAAAATGATAAGGGTCCCCTTTATATAGGAGGTATAATCCGAACATAGTGCAGGTGAATTTATTACAAATATATACGACTGGTTCAACCACTTAATGTCACGGTACGGACTTGTACTATTCTTGTAGACTTGGTTAGTTTTAGCCACGTGCCTGGAGAAATTCCTGCGTATTCATTATTTCCACCAATTTGCACTATCCCAAGGTCAAACATAGGGAACCCTCGGGGTCGAACCTCGAGCTGGGCCTCGAGCCTTCTGGAGACGGGCCATGGGGCGTCATAATGATCATAAAATTGGACTCTCCGATTTTAGCCATATACAATAACAATAAAACATGGAGATAGTCTCACAACGGTGATAATATCTAATGAAAATCAAGCACGGCCTAAACAAAAACAACACAATAAGCCCCAAAGACTAGGTGGCATATGTACACAAGAAACTATAGGAATGAGATCAAGTTTGTGTACATATCAAGCTATCCGAAATACAATAGACATAATTAAATAATGGAACAGGGACTCGGGAACTGTGAGATCGATACAATAAGTGCAGACCACCCTAATTCTCCGTGGAATCTCGAAGATAAATTAGGAAGCTCTGATAGGACGCACCTGAGGATCTGAAAACAAAAATGTGTAGAAGCATATTATGGGTACACCACGGTCGGTACCTAGCAAGTATCAAGTGTAACATCGGAGAAGTAGTTGTGAGGTTAGATGCTTCCGAATACGTACCGCAAAATTATAATACATGATTTGGAACTAAGCAATACGAAATATCAAGAATAACTAGAGTCACACATATCAATGGATAAGCATGCTTTTCTAGCATAGAAATAACCCGATTGCCGCTCAGTTATAAAAGTAAAAGAGATTGCATGCTCAAATAATGATGTCGGGACTCCCAATTAGCATATAAAGATGTCACATAACAATATACAATGAACTAAATACTTCAAAATAAGTCAATAACATGGGCTATTACCTAGATCGGGAGGGACAGATCCAAATCCAAGAGCAAGGGGTGTAATAGCATCCCTCATAAATCAATAATATATCATGAAGTCTAATGTGCCATAATTGTATCTCATCCGCACACTTACCCTACATGCAAAAATTCTCAGTCCAAATCATACATCCATTATTTAAAAGCATGCATGTGTTCAAGAATTTAAAGATAAATTTAATGTGCACAAGGACTAATAAATGTCAGACGAATATTCGTTAAATCTCTATGTGACTCTGGGCTATTTATGTAATTTGACATATCAAGAATAAGTTCTCATACCTTCAAAATTTATCATAAGCCTAGATATGATTTCTAGCACAAATAAGAGAGCAAACATAGTCACATAAATCAATAAATCATGAATCACGTGAGCACGTAGACAAGATAAGGCATACCAATAATCCAATTTTATCCCTGTCATAATGTAAACTTGGAAAATGCGCAAATTCTTGCCCCCACGCATATACACTACCCCCAATACCTTAAGCACATAGCAAGCAAGTAAAATCCTAAGGGTTTCTTTATTAACAAGGTTAGCCAAGAGACTTACCTCAACCTGGTAGCCTCTAATCTCCCAAAGTAGAATTTCCTCTCAAAAAAACCTCAGAATGTACCGAATATATCCAAATACAACTCAACAACATCAAATAAAGAATAAGGAATTGAACCCAAACAATAAAAATTGAATCTTTACTTAATTACACAAAGTCAACAAAAAATTCAACCCGGATCCGGCTCTTGGAACCTGACCAATCCCACAAACCCTGAACAATCATTCCGATATAAGTCCAAATATTTAAGTTTCGTCCAAAATCGACTCCAAATCAGGGTTCAAATCGTAATACCATCAATAATAGATAATCAATATCCGCTCATAATATCCTAGGTATCAAATTCCTCCACTTTCCACAACATCGAACTCTCTAACTCGTGCATGTGTATATGAAATTATATAATTATAAAGCACTCATAAGTTGGTATTTTACCAACTTATCCTGTCTTTAAGCTTAGATTTTTTCTATGTTTGAGTGATAAAATCATGTGTTTAATGTCGTTTACTTCTATATTATAGGTTCTATGTGATTTGGAAGTGATCTTGAAGAAACCAAGTGAAAATGAGTCAAAAAGAAGCTGAAAAGAAGAAAATCTAGAAGATGGCCTTAGATGTCGTAATTGCGACATAGACCTGGGAAATGCGAACAAGGAAATCGTCGCAAATGTGTATACGGGGAAATCGGGAGACCAATTTTCCTCGACATAGTGCTTCGAAGAGAAAATCCCGAAGGCAAAGGATCTCGATTCGGTTTCCCCCCGAGTCCTAGCCGATGCCTTGCCCAGATCGAGCATCGATTAAGACCCTAGTGGAAGAAGATATTCCCCGACGGATGTGACTGGGGCCCACAAGATTTCTCTAAACAGCTCGACACCAGTTCTCCTACAAAGAAATGCAGGCTGCCACATCTCATTCTTTTATTGTATTTGTTTATTATATTAAGTTTGGACGCCCCCTTTTTCTATAAAAGAAGGGTCACCAACAACTTGCAAGAAAATCCCTATTTTCCTCTCTTAGATTCACCAATCTAATTCAAAAATCATGAATTAAAAATCAAATCCAAGTCATAACACTAACCCAATCGAAGTGGTGAAAATCGCCTCAAAATCGCCCAAATCCGAGTTTCCAATATCAAAATATGAAAATTGAGGCCAAACCCTCGATTAAAAAAAACACTGCCCAGCGATTCTGCTTCTACCTACACCAATATAACTTTTGCGACACCGTCTCTGCGGACAAATGCTCGCAGATGCAGACTACTTAAATCCTGACTATCCTCTTCTTTGGACAACCATCGGCTTTTGCGGAATTTTCTTCGAATCTAGAGCTCTGACAATAACTTTTCATGACCCAAATTCCAACCAAAGGCCATGATGGTGACTAACCTGCTATCTAGGAAAGTAAACACTTACCAGCAAATACAAAATCCAATTAGTAAGCCATTAAATATTTTATGTCATAAATAGCAATGTGGAATGAATCTTCAAATCAGTATCATAAGTACAAGATCAGAGACAAGGTTTAAACATGATCACAATTGTCTAACAAATGCCCAAAACCCGGTGTCACTCCATCATAAGCATCTAATAGGAGTAAATAATCTCAACCATACAACAACCTCTGTATGGGCCATTAAATATTTTATGTCATAAATAGCAATGTGGAATGAATCTTCAAATCAGTATCATAAGTACAAGATCAGAGACAAGGTTTAAACATGATCACAATTGTCTAACAAATGCCCAAAACCCGGTGTCACTCCATCATAAGCATCTAATAGGAGTAAATAATCTCAACCATACAACAACCTCTGTATGGGCCATTAAATATTTTATGTCATAAATAGCAATGTGGAATGAATCTTCAAATCAGTATCATAAGTACAAGATCAGAGACAAGGTTTAAACATGATCACAATTGTCTAACAAATGCCCAAAACCCGGTGTCACTCCATCATAAGCATCTAATAGGAGTAAATAATCTCAACCATACAACAACCTCTGTATGGGCCATTAAATATTTTATGTCATAAATAGCAATGTGGAATGAATCTTCAAATCAGTATCATAAGTACAAGATCAGAGACAAGGTTTAAACATGATCACAATTGTCTAACAAATGCCCAAAACCCGGTGTCACTCCATCATAAGCATCTAATAGGAGTAAATAATCTCAACCATACAACAACCTCTGTATGGGCCATTAAATATTTTATGTCATAAATAGCAATGTGGAATGAATCTTCAAATCAGTATCATAAGTACAAGATCAGAGACAAGGTTTAAACATGATCACAATTGTCTAACAAATGCCCAAAACCCGGTGTCACTCCATCATAAGCATCTAATAGGAGTAAATAATCTCAACCATACAACAACCTCTGTATGGGCCATTAAATATTTTATGTCATAAATAGCAATGTGGAATGAATCTTCAAATCAGTATCATAAGTACAAGATCAGAGACAAGGTTTAAACATGATCACAATTGTCTAACAAATGCCCAAAACCCGGTGTCACTCCATCATAAGCATCTAATAGGAGTAAATAATCTCAACCATACAACAACCTCTGTATGGGCCATTAAATATTTTATGTCATAAATAGCAATGTGGAATGAATCTTCAAATCAGTATCATAAGTACAAGATCAGAGACAAGGTTTAAACATGATCACAATTGTCTAACAAATGCCCAAAACCCGGTGTCACTCCATCATAAGCATCTAATAGGAGTAAATAATCTCAACCATACAACAACCTCTGTATGGGCCATTAAATATTTTATGTCATAAATAGCAATGTGGAATGAATCTTCAAATCAGTATCATAAGTACAAGATCAGAGACAAGGTTTAAACATGATCACAATTGTCTAACAAATGCCCAAAACCCGGTGTCACTCCATCATAAGCATCTAATAGGAGTAAATAATCTCAACCATACAACAACCTCTGTATGGGAAGACCAATATATAGACAGAAACACATGAGTAGGGAAGGAAGACACATGTGCTGCAGATCGGATCAAATATAGCACCTCACCATGAAGTCTCCAATAAAGTATCCATACTCAAAGGTTAATAGCAGTCTTAGAACCTGTACAAAAATATGTAGAAGGGTAGTATGACTACCAACGCACTATACTCGGTAAGTATCATGTCAAGCCTCGAAGAAGTCGTGGCGAGGGTCGATATCGACACTCACTAACAATCAAATAATAAGATAAAGCATGAATCAGATATGAGATAAGACATGCTATAATCAAATAAGACATGGAAGCTAGTTACACAGTTCATACGGAAATTTAGACATGCTCAAGGGATAAAAGAGATCAAATAAGGTGTTAAATATCTCAATCCTCGCAGAAGACATAATATATGTATATATATATATATATATATATATATATATATATATATATATGTATATATATATGCATGCTTAGGATCCTTTCTCAATACCTCACAGTACTAATCCATGTGCCAGATACAAGTGATATATCCGAACCAAGCACCTAAAATCAAAGGTTCCTCGCTCATAGGACCCAAGATAACATGAGTAATCACCTGACTTCGGAGGGATGCATTCATATCCAAGCTTTGATCATTTTACAATAAATGATCACTAACCAATCATTGCAGTATGCAACCCATTCAGATCGTAATACCATCAATAATAGATAATCAATATCCGCTCATAATATCCTAGGTGTCAAATTCCTCCAGTTTCCACGTTGTTCGAACTCTCTAACCCATGCATGTGTATATGAAATTATATAATTAAGAAGCACTCATAAGTTGGTATTTTACCAACTTATCCTGTCTTTAAGCTTATATTTTTTCTATGTTTGAGTGATAAAATCATGTGTTTAATGTCGTTTACTTCTATATTATAGGTTCTATGTAATTTGGAAGTGATCTCGAAGAAACCAAGTGAAAATGAGTCAAAAAGAAGCTGAAAAGAAGAAAATCTAGAAGATGGCCTTAGATGTCGTAATTGCGACATAGACCTGTGAAATGCGAACAAAGAAATCGTTGCAAATGTGTATACGGGGAAATCGGAGACCAATTTTCCTTGACATAGTGCTTCGAAGAGCAAATCCCGAAGGCAAAGGATCTCGATTCGGTTTCCCCCTCGTGACCTAGCTGATGCCTTGCCCAGATCGAGCATCGATTAAGACCCTAATGGGAGAAGATATTCCCCGAGGGATGTGACTGGGGCCCACAAGACTTCTCCAAATGGCTCGACGCCTGTTCTTCTACAAAGAAATGCAGGCTGCCACATCTCATTATTTTATTGTATTTGTTTATTATATTAAGTTTGGACGCCCCCTTTTTCTATAAAAGAAGGGTCACCAACAACTTGTAAGACATCTCTCCAATTGGCCTTAAAAAAAGCAATAGTATTCTCTCTCTCTTTCTCTAAATTCCTCTCTTGTTTTTAGACTTATTCATCGATAGCTATTTTCTCGATTTGCCTGTTATATCTCGAGGTTGCCCTAGCATTTTATTGTTCTTCGTTTGTTCTTCATCATTTAGCTCAAGATTGATGGTATAAAGCCTTGTATACACATACTTATCTGTTATCCCCTTCCCGAATACCCTCGATAAGGTTATCTTCTATAGGCCCGCGGTAGGCTCGAGGCCTGGCCACGAGGTATCTACTGGCTTGTTCTAAGCCCGGGAACGTCCTCTACAAGTTCGGATATCATGTTGGCTAGCTCTATTGTTACTATTTTACTCCATGACTAGCACTAATCACCCTTCCAAACTAGCACGGGGATAGATCACGTTTTTTTAGAATCCCATATATAAATTTAATTGTTGTTACCATTTTCACGGTAAACAGTTTGGCACCCACCATGGGACTAAAAATAATAGTGATTATTTTCTTGCTAGTTTAATCACTTAAACGCACGATATCTCTCACACTTTTTCTTGCCCAAGACCTTTCGAATTCAGGTTAATGGTCAGCTCGATAAGGGAAATCGAGGACGATAACCCCATAAATCGCAAGGAAAATAGTGTGGCCATCCTAACGGCTGGCGCGACACCGCATGACCCGATAATGCATCCAGATCAATCCGAGTGGACATGGATTCGTATGTTGCACAGTGGGGTAACAAAGTCTTTCACTTCGATGGTGGCACGCAACACGCTAACCGAGAGAAAATATCGAAAAATCCTGGCCCCGGTAGAACGGGAAGTTGACCTTTATGTTATTTTTGAAATGTTGCAGGAACAACGTTTCGCTATCTCTCAGCTACAGAGCTGCCCGGAGACTTTTGGCGTGGTAGCACCCAAAATATCTATTCGCTCCGAGCCAGCATCCAAGGTACCGGGCAACGACGAACCAAAAGACCTATCCTATAACGGTAAGGATGCTAGAGGACATTATTGGAAGTCATAAACAACGAAATTCCCTGGGGATGATAGGACCCCAAGTCCTCACAGGTACATTACCACTCGCGCATGCCCGTTCGGGAACGACGACCTCCAAAATAGAGAAATCAGGCCCATCCCGATGAGGAGATTCGAAGAAATTCACCAGGAAGAGACCACGACGCGGCATCATTGTTCGATATCAGATCTCGGGGACCCGCTCACCATACTAACACGATTCGTGGAAGCACACACCAACGCCATTAAAACAATTCCAAAGGGGATCAATGCATCGAAGGCCGAGAGAAGAAGAAGAAATAAAATATCATGGGAAGCCATGCCCCGGTATCTGACAAGACAAATAAGACCACTCCTGGTCCCGAATAGTAGAGTGGCACGGGCCTTCGCCCAAAACCAAAACAAAGCATACCCAGCAGCTCAGAAGCAATTCAAGCAAAGGCTAATCAAATACCCGGTTGAGGCTTGGTCATATACGAGCAACCAACACCGGACCCAAGTCAGAGCCGCAGATAACCCTCGAGAAACCCTCACTGGATAAGCTTATCCAGGCGGATCCCCAATAGAGAAGTCGGCACTGAACAAATAGAGCCATCATCCACATAGCTCGAACGAAAGAAACAATCCGAGGTACAGGGCATCTCACAACAACAAGGCGGTAGCCCAAAGACGACACCTCCGAGGAACACCCAATGGTACCAAATCCAACAAGATGCAATCGTCAAGGAAACCTCACCCGATAGAGCTCAACTTCAACGTTGCAGTTCCAAGCATAATGGTCACCATAAGTAAAGCCGGTAACTCTGAGTGGCTCGGACATATTCCACAAAAATATCTCCAAGGAAACTGTGGCCCACCACGAGAGTCACAAAATGCTCGGAGTTATAGACCCAAGAGAGCAGCAACTAAGCCAACCAACAAAGGCAACCACAAAGCATCGCCAAGCAAGCGAACCCGGATCCAGTTCAACGGACAATAGGAGATCGAACAAAGCATAGCCGGCAAGCTGCGGCATATCGTCACAACCTTTAAAGGATGGAGGCACCCTGCTATGATCCATAGAATGTAGAATGCAAGTGCCTGTCGCAAAAAGGGACGATCTCGGGGAGTACTCCCCAAGGACACCCGCTCGCCTGAGGAAAAAGGATGCCGAGACTCCACCTCGGCATCACATTAACATATTGGTAATCCCTTCTTTCGTTCGAGATCATTCTCAAATAAAACATACATTAATGATTACAGGTATATCATCCAAAGTTGTACCAACAATGGCGGGCCAAAGCTAATAGGACAGTCCGGACCAATGTTTCCCTCGTGCGGGACCGCTAATATCTCCCCAGTGGCAGTTTTCACAACATCCAATCTCCCCCTGCGTGGCCTGCCCGAGCTTAGGCTAATACGCTAGGTGACGCAGGGTGCAGACAATTTGTACAGACAATGGCAAATACATCACCCGGGACGTAATACCAGCCTTATTCCTCCATGAGTATGAAACTCTCGGATAGACGCAGAGCCAAAGCATCTGGCTACAAGCGATAGAAGAAGATCCTCGCCTTACGCCCATGACCGACGTTACCCTCAAATGAGGTCAAAGGGTAAGAGCACTCGTGTCTTCTGCCCGGCCTGGCCGGATGATGAATGCGACTATCGAAGGGAATACTCCCAGGAACGCATCATCCTTTTATCATTTCCCTATTTCCTTTTTTTGTGGATAATCTGTACGTAGGAAGGCAGCCAAGACATTCAGTATTTCTGGATCCCGCTCGAGGATCTGCGACCTCCAAGGGGCCGCTGGGCATTCTTTCCTCGATTGGGTTTCTATCAGGAAGAGGGTTCCGCCAACAAAATTATTAGCAGGACTGCACATCCCTACGGAAGGGACCCAACAAGTCCATGATCTATCTCTATTTTCCAATATGGGACCATACAAGTACATCAGATAATCAAGAGAGTCACACCCATGTAGACCAGACTCACGGCGACAGAACAACATGTATTTACAACTTATATTTTTGCCAAGTAATAAAGAATATTTTCCAAGCATTTAACGCCTCAAAGAAAAATATTTTTGGCTTATCCTCAGCAAAAAACTTCTACATCAAATACATCGCGAAACGCTCGGAGGCTTAATTAATTCGGCACCCTCGCGACCCTAGGGTCGGGGTTCCGGGCTTACAATGCCCTCACGATATGTCCTTAAGACTACAAAAGGCTGTATTCAGGCCTAGAATGATCCGATATATTCAAAGAATCACCATGAGCAATTGGACAACTTGCGCGACCCCAGGGTCGAACTCTGGGCTCACCAAGCTCCCGGAAAACAGCTTTGAGCTTACGAGAAATTGTCTTAATGCGAACTCGAGGACTCAGAGACTCTCTCCAATCGCCACACGCTGGAAAGTCCAAAGTTGTAAGACCCTAACGGGCAGCCTCGACAAAACTAGATCTATTCTCCATAAACTGTAAGACCTCAGTAGGCATGGCAAACTGTAAGACCTCAACAGGCATGAAAAATCCTGCAGTTTAGGCTACATGTAGCATTTGTAAGAATCCCTAAAGTGCATACCCTCGGTGTGGATGCCTAAAACTACTTCTAGGGATCAAAAATGGCGCGGGTCAAATGCACACAAAATAGGGTCAAAACGACTGCTACAGCCCAAACAATGCGACTCGGGGACGCCCGACTGTTGCTAAAAAATCCTCCGAATTTACTTCAAAAAGAACCGGTTAAAAACAGGCTTCCCTCAAAAGGCAAAAAGCGAGTCACGACCACGTCGGCTCCAAAATCATAAAAACATCGATCTACTTGACCTACGAGCTATGAACCTTCTGAGGTGCTCAAAATATCGCCGACTATGACTTAAAATCGAGGTTCTTTTAGAACCGACGATGGGTCAGGTAAAATAATCAATAACACCTTAACGAGAGGAAACATAGCCAACAAAAATCCTCCGAGCCTCACATCAAATAGCGTACTTGCCATTATTGTCAGCTTAAAAAAATTAACAAGTTGAGGATTAAAGTGAGCTCGGATCGTAGCCCGATTCGGAGACCAGATCCAATATAGTTAACCTAAGAAAAGCCTCCGGGACTCATGTCAAAAGGTCCTCCCAACCGAATAGCGTAAGTGCCATTGTCGCCGGCTAAGCAAAGCCTCCATGCCTCATATCAAAGGTTCCCCCCGACCGAACAACGTAACTGCCATTGTCTCCAGTTGGAACCTTTGAAAATATCAGAGGGTCGATTACAGCTCGATTAGCAATGCAACTCGAAGACTGGACCCAAAAATCATATTACTGCCAAGGGCATAACATCGATGCCATTATCTCCAATTGGAACTTCCGGAAAGATTAAAGGGTCAATTATAGCTCGAATCACACTGTAACTCGGAGACTGGACCCGAAAAATCACCAAAAGCCTAAGGGCAAAAAGTAAGAATCATTACTGCCAGCCTAAATAGGCTCAAGGGTATGTTAAGCTCGAGTCAGATCCCAACTCGGAGACTGAACCCGAGGGAAATCCAACCACAACATGCCTAAAAGCACGGCCCAACAAACGCTATCAACAGTCAAGACAAATCTCCAGGCCGCGCGCCCGCAAAATCATTTTGGCCCAGGAGCACAAAGGGTCATCACCCTCTGTCCATGCAAGTGGGAAAGAGCTCTAAGGCCAGTAAAGGCTCGAGCCACGGTACAACTCGGAGACTACCTCCAAAACCAATCTGTACGATCGAGAGCGGCGACAAGAAGAAGTTACAAATGGAACAAATGCCTTAAAAAATTCTTGTATTACATGCAAAAACATTCTCCGCCTACAGGAACGCCCCGCGTGCCAGAAACAAGGTTACAAAACGACGAAACCCCTATTTTTTCATCAAAAATGCACTTTGCAGTGACCGCAAGGAGTGGCCAAACATCACCTTCATCCACCTTGGCTCCGGCTAACTCCTCTAAAAAATCAAGGCCCTTGCTCCAGCTTCCTCGAACACCTCCCTCCAGGTTCAATAGCAAACATGTTCTTCGACCCTTTCTTCACCATCGAGGGCTCGCCTCAACTTGGACTGAACGACAGCAGCTTCCTTTGTACAAAATCTATATCTCTCGATCAGCCCTGGGTTGGCTTGATGCAGCTTCCGTATAAATTACCCCAGTCCTGACCTTCAAAAGTCCAGACTCAGGTCTCTCGATCATATTCACTTGAACCGGGGCATTCTCGCAGTGCAAGTTGAGGTGAACCTCGAGGGAAAGGATCCTAGCTGAAGAAATCATCCCATCAAAGGCTTAAACCCTGCACTAGATCTCTTAGCTCCCCATAGGTAATTTCGGCACAAACGGCATCACCTTTAAAAAAAAATTCAGATCAGGCCCAAGATTATCCGAGGCTCGGGTCGTAAATGCACCAACGCCGGCCATAAGACATGCGCCTGAGTTCACAACTTCCACTCCGAAGGAGTAGACTCCGAGAGCCAACCTTATGCTCTCTGAAGGAGTTACCCGCATCAAAATCAATAGGGCTCACCAATTCACTCGAGGATGACCTCTATTCGAGGTATCGTCCCCAAAAGCCCCGAAGGGAGCAAGAGCAAACAAATGCCAAGAAGGAAGCAAAAATATATCTCAGATAGCTTGGGAGTATTGTCCACACCTGGATCGATAAGGTCTCCACGGTTCCCAAGGATGACATACATTTTGGGCATTACACTAGAGGACCCGGGATTTAGCATAACTCGGGAGACCCTCATAGCATCGGTCTCTCGGGTCGACTAATAGAGGGACCAAAAAGAATCCGTAACAAGTGGAGAAGAAATAAGGCTATTTCACATTTATCGAAAGATCTGAGAAAAATCAAAGTGATGCCCCTGCATGGGTGAATCTTCAAAGTAACTTCAAACACATTCCGGAGAATTACCTATGGTTCAGAAGGGCCCCCCCCCCCATATGATCACCTCTCAAACGCCTCTCCCGAGGAACTTAAGATGCCAACGATTATCTCCACGTAATCCGAGGGAGTCAATGGCCTAAATATGTCAGGTCGGCTTAACCTCAGTCAAAGGCTTGATTATCGGGTTTGATGAAATCCACACCGACCAACACGGGATTCGGTAAAATGCTTCATCAGCGGTCAACAACAAACCAAGGCTTTCAACAAACATAAGATATATCAAAAAATGATGATTGAAAGCAGAAAACCAGTAAAAACATATTTATATTCGTATAAAACCTTATATACAATTGCATCTTAAATGATTACAAAGCTTCTTTTACAAAATAAAAAAGGGAGAAAATATAGGCGGCATACAAATCCAAAAGAGAGCCTCCTATGTGTAGCGCTTTCGAAGTCATCCTTCTGATCATATGACCTCAAATGCAATATCTTCCAAGTCCGGCCCCGCCAGGATCTGATCCCTATCTTACCAAAATGGCATCTTTAAAAGGAAGCTGGGAGAAGAGAAAAATGACGAGGGATACCAGAGGAAGGCGAGAAGTGGCTGGGCAAAAAATTCGGCTAGCACGGACTCCACCTGCATATTTTCCCCGAAGCCACTTCTTGAGATGTCGCCTTGGGTCGAAATGCAATGGTCGAGTGGAGCCAATCACCATACCCCCTGGAATACAAAGGGGATGTAACATGCCAAACTAATGAATGAGGGTGAGCAGCGGTGTATAATTTGATCCCCCTCTTGAACCGCGGTGGATAATCCGAACTCTTTCTCCAGATAAGAGGACACCGACCTCCTATGTCACTACACCAAGCCAGCAACAATAACAACAACAATAGCATCACAGCAGGAAAAGCCGGTCCCACTGAGGAAAGATCAAGGGTTTGCCCATGGCTTGACCGACGAAAGATCTTAAGGCCATAGGCCCCAAACATTGCAGAGAAACAAAGGAAGGAATAGTGGCAAGGAAAGAGATAAAAGGATGTACTGAAGGAGGCCTCCTAAATGAAGAACTACTCGTAAGGGAGCCCCATATATATAGGGGGAAAGAACAAAGTAACCGTCGGTGCCATTATGACCCCCGAAAAGCGTAACGATAGGTGAAATTAATGTGTTTTTGGAAGATGAAATGATAGAGAAAAATTGGCGGCATAGAGTAACAATGAAGACGATGCGGCCCCGAAAAACGAGGGATCATAACATTTCCAAAGGGTTCCAAAGAAGCGGGAAGGAAAAACTCCTCAACTTCTATGGAGAAAGGCTGAGCCATCGGCATAATGGCATGTCGAGGACCACGAAGAGGAGCGTCAAAAACATTTCTTATTACTTCCCTCTAAGAAACACAGAGACTATCTGTATACGGGGAAATCGGGAGACCAATTTTCCTCGACATAGTGCTTCAAAGAGCAAATCCTGAAGGCACGGGATCTCGGTTCGGTTCCCCCTCGAGGCCTAGCTGATGCCTTGCCCAGAACGAGCATCGGTTAAGACCCTAATGGTCGGAGATATTCCCTGAGGGATGTGACTAGGGCCCATGAGACTTCTCCAAACGGCTCGATGCCAGTTCTCCTAGAAAGATATGTAGGATGTCACATCTCGCTCTTTTATTGTATTTTTTTTATTATATTTAGTTTGGACGCCCCCTTTTTCTATAAAATAAGGGTCACCAACACCTTGTAAGATATCTTTACTATTGGCCTTTAAAAAGACAATAAAATTCTCTCTCTCTTTCTCTAAATTCCTCTCTGGTTTTAACTCATATTCATTGATAGCTATTTTCTCGATTTTCCTGTTATATATCGAGTTCGCCCTATCATTTTATTTTTCTTCGTTTTTTCTATCATTTAGCTCAAGATTGACGGTATAAATCCTTGTATACACATAATTATCTGTTATCCCCTTCTCGACTACCCTCGATAAGGTGACGTTCGATAGGCCCGTGGTAGGCTCGAGGCCTGGCCCCGAGGTATCTACTGGCTTGTTCTAAGCCTGAGAACGTCCTCTACTAGTTCGGTTATCACTTTGGCTAGCTCGATCTTTACTATTTTACTCCATGCCTAGCACTAATCACCCTTCCAAACTAGCTCGGGAATAGATCACGTACTTTTAGAATCCCATTTATAAATTTAATTGTTGTTACCATTTTCACGATAAAAAAATGCAAGAAAGGGATTCGCAAATGCACAGTCAAGCCACTAAAACAATGTTTGCAAATGCGAAAAAGGACTTCGCGAATGTAAAGTCAAACCAGGCAGTCAACCTTCGCAAACTCTAAGTCTTGATCGCAAATGTGAAGGTCAACAGGAAATTCAATGTTGGCAAATGTGAACATTAGTTTGCAAATTCAATGATCGCGCTGCATCTTTGGATATTTCTGTAATTTCATATTTTTTGGCCACACGCCATTTAATTCCCTACTTAGCTCATTTGTAAAATATCTTTGGCATGTTTGGGCAGTCTTTAACACATTTTTATAAGAGAACACAATTTTTGGAAGTTAGGGTTCTTGCACACACTTGGATCTTGAAGATTTGAAGCTTTTGGATAAGAATTTCTTACCCATTTATGTTCGTTTATTTATTTCCTTGCTTTGTATTGTATATCTTAGTGTGTAGTATTTTTTCCAATACTTGAATCTTGTTTATGGAAATATTCATATTTGATTAGTTAATGGGCGAGTCCTAGAGTCCAAAGGGGTTAGATAACCCTAGGACTCGCCCATTAACTTCGAATTAATTTTGTCAAAGGAAATTTGGGGTTGGAAAAAATTAATTAACAATAACTTAAGGATTTAACCCTAATTTTATAGATTCTATCTAGGGATAGGATCGAACTACTTGTAGTCATATTTGGGTGTGGTTAATCTCTTAACTGCCTCAGGGATAATTCAACTAGGAAGTCTTGTTAGTCTTTGGAAGAAGCTCATATAGAATTATTACCCAAGGCTAATTAACATAAACTCGCTCATATTTGTAAAATCGTAAAATACATTGGATCGTGTATCCATGTTTGTAGCCATTGATCATTTTATTTGCTTTTTAGGTTATTTTACATTTTCGCATTTAGTTATAAAAATTTCGCAATCACCCCTTTTAATGTTTGGCATTGCATAACAAGTGATAATTCTCTTACACGCCTAATCGCCTACATATTGTTCTCTGCGGGATTTGGCCCTGACTCATAGTTGGGTAAATTATATTGCATGTGGCTGTTCCATTTAATTTTGGTAGTGGATTTCGACGTCATCAAAATTGGCGCCGTTATCGGGGAACGATTTGACATATTTAGGTTGTTTGATAATTAAGCATACGTGCTTTGGTCCAAATTTGTGAATATTTTTGAAATTATATTTCTTACCTTTGTATATTATTCTTGTTTGTTTCTTGTTTATTTTCTTACTTTTAAAAAAATGGAATCATGTGATGAAAATTGGTCAGATGGTAGTTGTTCATACTTTGATGACCCTTCTCCTTATTATGGAGGACCACACTTGTGGAAAAATTATTTAAATTCTCCTGGGGGCAGATTATGCATACAATCTCAAACCCATGAGTGGAATATTTGTGATAAGTGTGGTCATCAAGATGGTCATTGGGATAGTTGTGCTTATTGGTACTTCCCTTTCCCAAGCCTCAGCTATAATGATTTTACTTTTTGTGCTGACAAATATAGGGGCATGGAAATGGAAGAAATTGAGCATCGACAAATTGGAGAGTTCAATCTCATGTTAGAATTCCAACTTGAAGGAGGAAACAAAGAGCAAAATGCCTTGGAGGAGCTTTTGGAAAATATCCTCCAAAATGACTTGGTGCTTGAAAGGTTGAACTCACAAATTGAAGAAATGCTCTAAGCTTTAGAGGTCCAAAAAGCCTCAGAAATAAATGATAGACAAGAACCTTCCTTAGATGTTGAAGCCGAAAATCCTTCTTTGGCACTTGATCAAAACCAAGAAGAACTCTCAAATGCGAAAAATGAGAGGATGATACTCGTGTTGGAGGCCATTCTTGAAAATGAGGAGAAGCATAGCTTGGCACTCGAGGACATAAAACAGGCACTACATCAAAATGATGAGATTATCAGCACTTTGGAAGATCAAATGAAATCATTGATTGAGGTTCATTATGCCTATCAATTTGAAAGTGTAGTAAGAGGTCAAGAAGAATTCAACTCCGAGGAAGAAAGTGAGCTTTACTTTGATTAATCAAGAATTGAACATCGGCCAACCAACTCCATACGTGTTAGTGATGCCGAGAAAAATATGGAATTAGAGTCAACCGATGTAATTGAAAATATGGTTGAGATTGACTCTAGTCCGGGGGAAAAAGAGAATGCCAAAATTCAGGAAGAATTGCAATATTGAGGATTAATGTCACATTCCAAGCATTTTTAAACATCGGAATTATGTGGTGATATAGAATTGAACTACATGAGTCAATGGAGGATTGCGGGGAGGAAAGGCAAAGGCATTACGGCTTACAATTTGAGGGAACAAGAAGGAAAAATTACTTTCCTCACATGAAAGCCAAGAAATACAAAAAAAAGAAATTAAAGTTTAGCATGATCATATACTTACCACCCCCTCACTGCTCATGGTCAAAAGCTTGATTCCAAGTTAGGTGCCCAATTCATATCATCCAAGTAGCGAGAAAATTGGCGAAGTTGATTCGCGTTATGCCACGATATTAAATGCGGCGCTTGGTGGGAGACAACCAATCGTTTTTGATATTTTTAGTCATTTTTTAAATTTTTTTTAGAATAGCTTAGAATATTATTTTTGACTAATCTACCAGGTTTTAGAATTTTTAGAGTTGATTTAAGCAGGTCGGAGTGGCCCGGAGAGCCAAAGCCAGTAGATGCTGAAATTACAGAGTAGTGTTCGCATTTGAGAATAAAGGTTCGCATTTGCGAACTTAGGACCTTTGCAAAATTAAGCAAAGTGTCGCATTTGAGACCACTTTTGAAGCTTCAAAGTTTGCAATTGCAAAAAAGTGGGTCGCAAATGCGACATCACAAGGCTTAAATGGATGAATGTGTTTCACTCCGAACAAAAGTTAGAAAATTTGAGGGTCTTCAAAAGATACACGACCTTCATCTTCCTCTCTCTCTTAACTCTCATAGTCCATCATTTTCACTTCTAATTTCAAGCATCAAGTGTGTGAAGGCTTAATCTTTATGCTCTCTATGCTCCATTGCATTATCTTCTTCTTCTCCTCTCCTTTATTTCTCAACAGCTAGGTTTCAAGTTGATTTTCCTTTTCCGTGCAAAAATTGTTTGAAAACCAATAGAAATGGTGTTGTCGTTTTTGGGTGAGGTTGGTTTAGAGTGTGAGCTTATTTATTTGCTATAAAAATGGAGAAGTCTGAGTACACATGGCCTTTCTAGAATAGGGGTGGTTTTGTGTGCTTCCGATGTGATCGATGGAAGGTCCGAATGAGATTCTTGGCCGAATCATTCAATTTTTTCAATTCATGGTTGTGTGTTAAGTCTATTGCATGATTTTGTTCTTAAAAATTGATTGGGTTATTCTAAAGTGTGCTTTTGTTTGAATAATTTTGGGGTTTGAGACTGTTCTCTAAGAGAAGATTGGCTGGGGACGACCACATCGCAATTGCGATGACCTTTTCGCATTTGCAAAGAGGTGGTCGCAATTGCAAAAACTATCAGGCCTGGCAATCTTCGCATTTGCAAAGATGAACTCTTAATTGCGATCTTTGTGAATTTATGTTGCCTTCGCAATTGTGACATCAGAGAGCAGGAACCTGCAGATTTAAAAATCCTGAAATTTTTTCTAAAGCTAGGTTTTGACTGTCTAATCATTCCTTTTGCATATTTGACTCATTTTGCAATATTTTTCATAGTAGTACCATGTCTTTACTCCAATCTTTGTTTACAGGTATCATAATCTGAAAATGAGCTCTAACTCTGAAGAATGACAACCCTTTGGAAATTGAGGAGAACTATGACCAACACCGGTTCTTGTCATTGGAATGCCAAGAGCGGTACTATGTGTCACGCCCCGAGCCTGGGGGCGAGATCGGCACCATGTGCCTTACCTATCCTTGCATATCAATTGCAACTAAGAGACTCTGGACATGTAATGCCATACTTTGGCCATGGGCCACAATACAAGAAATTGTGCGATGCAAAATATAAAACTCAATAGAGACTTACGCTGATTAAATGCCAACATAGAGCTTGGCCAACAAGGCCGTCATAATTAATACAACTGACAAGCGAACAAAATATACTTACAAGGCCTACAAGCCCAACATACTGCACTAACTGACATGATATGTCTACAAGCCTCTACTGATAGATGTATTGTGATCAGAACAGGGCCTCGACACATAACCTATCTGCACATATACACAGGATGTACACAAAACTTCTAGACCCAGAAACTCCGAAGGACAGGGAGCTTACCGATAAAGCTAAACTCAGGAAAACACCTACTAAGGAGGTCTACCTATTGTGAGTACGTAATTTTTTTCCTATATGAATTGATCCCATAAAGTCAAAACAAAATAATTTTTCCAGTATTTGCAATTTTGTGAATTTTTATGATATTTTCTGTCAAGTGTTTGAATTTGTTCGTGCATGTTAATTTTATTTAGTTAATGAAAAATACAAAAAATATGTTCCATGTGAATTTAGGATTTAACTTCGCATTTTTAGGAATTAATTAGTAATTAAAAAAGAAAATCACCAAATAGTTTATTTTACATTTGTGGCTTTAATTTTAAATTTTGGATAGTTTGTTTTAATATGGCTTAGTTAATAAGGTTAATTTAGAATTAACTAATTTTTTAGGGTTAATTTGGCTTTGTGATTTAACTTAGGATTTTATTTTTAATTTTGAAAAAAAAAGGAATTAAAAGAGTTTGAAATAGAAAGAAAAAGAAAGAATGAGAAGGATCTGGATTTTGGGCCAAACCCCATCAAGTTGCCCAAGCCCAAACCAATTCGCCCTTGAACCTGTCCAAATAATTGGTTGACCCAGCCCAGAACCCATTCCTAAACCGGTCCAGCCCCCTTTCCCTCTAAACGATACAGTTTTGCTCCCATTTTAATCCCAGCCGTTGGATCTCATCAATCCAACGGTTCTAAACTAAGGACTACTATATATATATATATATATATATATATATATATATATATATATATATATATATATATATATATTTGTCTTAACGACACCCCACCCCCAATCTCTCGTCCCTCTCACACCCATAAAGGTCTACCGATCTTCGCCCTTCGACCGCCGCCTGCCGCCAGCTGAAAATTTCCCACGGCAGTGGCCGATGGCCAATCAAGCCCAAATTCACACCATAGAATCCCCTCTATCTCCTCGTTCCGAATCCTCAATTCGTTTCTTTCAAACTATCACTAAGCTCCTCGAATTTTAGATCTAGAACCAACACCCCAAAACCCTAAAATTCCCCAAATCTATCCAAAACTTGCACCATGCAATCCCTCACCCTTTTCTACCCGAACTGAGCTTTCGTTTCTTTTCAAAGAAGCCCGGGACTGTCAACGTTGAAGCAGGGGTCTGAAAAATCCCTAGGTTCTTCCCTTTGTTACTTTTTTGGTTGGTCAAAGGTTTGTTTCTTTTAGAGGCTATTCGAGTTCATACAAGGGTCTATCCAAAGCATGCATGGGGGGAATCCTTTATTGCTTTGTGATTGTTTTGTTTCTCTCTGATCTTCTCTTCTTTTCTTTGATTTCTTTCTTCACGGGTGTTATTTCTTGTTTAATTGCATGATTTAGGCTGATAACTTAAGTTTGTTAACAATAATCAGTTGGACTGCCTTAGGTCATTAGGATTTTGAGTCTTCCCCCTCCTCAATTCAGCTTTATTTTGGCGCTTAATGAAATGGTAATTAGCATATTAATATCTTAGTATAATTTGATTAAATGGCTGATTTAATTGCTTTAAATTACTGTTTCCCAAGCATCTCTATTGAAATCCTTTTTTTAAAAGTTCAGAGGTTTGTTTCTTTAAAAGTTTCGATTAAGTTCAAGGTTTGAAAATTAAGTTTGGGTTGTAGTATGCAAGCCCATAGGTTGGGTGGGGTCTTGGTTTAATTTGACCCATAAGCTGAGTTTTTCTGAGCGTAAAAATAGGGTCAATGAAGTGTAATATGGGTTGTTCAATTAGGGAATCTCTTTGTAACTAACTAGGAAGCTTGGGTGGGGGTTTTAGTTGAATTTCAGATTTTTAACTAAGGGTAGTTAAGCTAAAATAAAAATTAAAAATGGGCCTAATTGAAAAACTGAAATATGTATGTTGCCCTATTCCCTTGCCTATAAAGGCACATTTTCTTGTCTTTCAAGGTAGACCCAAGATATTTAAAATCGGAGAAAAATCGAACGGCTGAGGTTTTTTTTTTCACATAAAACATTATTCCATTGGATTTTCTTTTCTGAAATGGCTTAAAGTTTTGGATTCCTAGAGAAATCTTTGATGTAAATGGGGTTGAGGATGGTTTATTTGGTCTTCGAAAGCTGATTTAGAGCTCAATTTGTGTTTGGAATGCTATTTTGATTTGAGTTTGATATTTGAAATTGAATCTGGGTCTGTGTGGAATTGGTTTGGAGCTGAAACTGATTTCAATCAGTTAGCACTGTTGCTTTGTTGCTGATCATCGTTTGCTGTTGCTGACTTTTCATTATTCTGTTTCTTTCTGCTTTCCAAGTATTCCGTCGACTGTGATGGTTGTTGAAGTATTGAAGCATTACTGATGCGTGTAGTTGTAGTGAGATGATAATTAATGAATTAAAAGATTGAGCAAACCTTTATGTAATGTGTCGTTATTCTAGAATTTTTAGTTTATGCTTAGCTTCTCTTCAGTTTGGTATAATCATCATGGAGTTTGTTGCATAAATAATGGTTTAGGAAGAATTGTATGAGTATTAAATTTTGGATGATGCTAGTCACATGAATTCCCTTTTGGTTAAATTAGTGGTTACATTCTACGTTTGCCCTTCATGTTCGAGTTTGTTAGTTGCTATGTCATTTCAACTTTGATTGTAAAAAAATGGGGCTTATGGATTGATTATTTGACTGTTAGTTGGCGATTGAAGTTCTGGTAGTATTCTGCGTGCGATCATTTCATGATGTTTGGCTGGTGTTAATAAGTTTCAGGAGTAGATCTTGTTCATTATTGATTTGTAAGCAATTCAGCTTGATAATGCCTGTCTAGTCTCTTGTTCTTTTTTCTAAAAAACTAAAATAGTTTGAGCCTGACTTGGCCCAGGCATTGCAGTCCAGTTGGACTAAATTTGAAGTTGATGTTATCATCCTCCTCTTTGGGGGATCGATCTCGAGCCTGTTTAGGTTCAGCAGTCTCTTTCGTCAAGTTTTACACTACTTTAAGAATTTTCTCTCGTAATAGCCCGGGGATTGGACCATGGTTGTTTCCTGCCTTAAATTTCGAATGCTAGGCTTAATATGAGCCCAGACTATTTGTTCAGCTTAAAAGTATTCAAAAGGATATTAGGATTACCTTTGGCCCAAGTGTTACTTTGAGAATTGAAGTGAATGCCTGAGATGTCGTCTCGTGCAAATTTTGTTTCAAACGAGGTTTGGACTACACGCTAATGTAAGTTAGACTTGAGTCTTGTTGAGCCTTCCTAATGAAATACACTTCTCTTTTATTTTGAAGGGTAAATTGGAGGTGTGCCATATTAAATAATATAAGTAGCTTATGGCCCTTCGAAGCCTAGCTTTTATTAGTTTTGGCTTAATCCTTAGAATTCGAGGCGCGTCATTTAGCAAATTTTTATGGCTCTCGCAAACACTTTAATTAGTTATTAATGAGGAATATTCGTAGAAAAACCTTTAGGGTCGTTTAATAAACTATCGCGGTTGTGGACACGTTCGCGTGACAAGATTGCGATTCTAAAAACAAAACTAGAGTATGCTTTCACGCAACTTTGGCCAAACTCTCTTGATAATAATAAAGCGTTATTAATTGTGGACACGTTCCCGTGATATGATTTTTGACGTGCCAAACAAAAGGGTATACATACTCGTGACCCGTTTCAAAATGACTTTCCTAATTTAAAAGCGGTAAAAGGTAAAAACACATAGGTTCTAAAATCAGGAATTAGACAATTTAATAATCCAAGTATTATCAAAGCGACCGTGCTAGAACCATGGAACTCAAGAGTGCCTAACACCTTTTCCCGGGTTAACAGAATTCATTACCCGAATTTATGTGTTTGCAGACTGTAAACTGAGCCAATATTTTCGTGGTTTCAGGATTCAAACCGGTAACTTGGGACACCATAAATTATCCCAAGTGGCGACTCTGAATCTTTTAATAATAAATCTTGTTTCGATTGTCACTTAAATTGGAAAAAACTTCCTTATACCCTCTTCGGGTGTAGGAAAAAAGAGGTGTAACAGCTCTGGCGACTCTGTTGGAGAGAATGAACCCATAATTTCGGATTCAGGGTTCAATAATTCGAGCTTGTTTTATGATTTTTACTGGGCTTTATTTATTGTTCATATTACTATATTCTGTGAACCTTTTGGTGCTAAATGCTATCTATTTACCGCTTTAATATTATTAAATTATAATATAATTGTCTTCTTACGCCACCCCTCCGAGTCTTTTGAAAATGGTGCATACGTTCGCGTAGCTCGCTTTTTCTATAGAAATTATACCAAATAGAGTGAGGCTGGGCAAGCGACAAGGTCGGGCAGACTTTAGTTCTCCCGGTACGTCGCTCCTTCCTCGGCCACAGTTGTCCGCTAAGGTGCCCCAAGTAAGACCAAAACCCCAGGATTTAAACCTAGAAAAACACTGCCTCACGCCAGATCCCTAGTAGGAACGTTTATTTGTATCATGTGCATTTGATTTAGGGGACTTAACAGAGAGGTTGGGTCCGTCTAGGACAGGTGTACCCCAAAATAACAGACCATCTTGATGCATCCTATGTGCTACATGTTGCATTTCTTCAAAGGTAAAAGGGTTATTTGGCAGACCAATGATAGTTGAGGGAAAAATAAAAAGAGAAAAAAAGGAAAAGAAAAAAAGAGGGTTAAGTGTGAAAATCACGCAAGTAGGGCCCAATTATGTTTTTGTCACATGTTTGTTCAAAAAAAAACATGAAAAGACAAAAAACAAAGGGATTTTGCACTTTTTCATCATTTTTTGAAAATCAAAAAAATCAAAAAAAATCGAAAAAAAAAATCCAAAAAGAGTTTACATGTTCATCATTTTTCAAAAAAAAAAAATATTTTCTCTAAATTGGTTGTTTTTAAATTCTCGACCGTATCCAATCTGCCTGAATTATGCATACATAATTCTCGTCTTTCGGGGCGTGGTACGTAGGCAACCCATATAGGGTCCGGTCTTCCTAGTAAATCTTAGGTGTTTGGCTTTGCGAAGTCTTAGCCAAATTTTGCACTCTTAGCCACCTTTTGGCTAAATAAGTTATTTTGCAAAAATAGCCTTATGGAGTATTACTGTCTCACATAGTGCTGGTTTAAAGTTTTCTCATACAGGTGTGGATCTACTTACCGGAGTTTGAGCATGATAGACACCCCGAGACCATCCCGTCTGGATCATTCAGGAGTTGCTTAAGGAGATTTTTCTTTTTATGTTTTGAGTCTGTTTTTCTTTTATGTTGTCTTTTACCTTCTAGTTTTGTACAATAATATCGAGTCTTT
This sequence comes from Nicotiana glauca, assembly GCA_026770625.1. NCBI lineage: Eukaryota > Viridiplantae > Streptophyta > Magnoliopsida > Solanales > Solanaceae > Nicotiana > Nicotiana glauca. The sequence goes on from MU670673.1 coordinate 116,710, forward strand.
TGTTATTGTATTTCTTATTTTTGTATTTAAAAAAAAAAAGAAGGTGCGGTATAAATCAAAAATTCAGAAAAAGAGATTTTGCGTTTTTATTTCCTTTGGAAGTTTTCTTTAGGATACCAATTCTAGAACTAAAAAAAAATCCTTTATGGTGTTCCTCCGTAGGAAGTTAATATCTAGAATCCAAAGTAGAAAATTTTTCTTTTATATTTTCTTTAGTATATTAGGACCGAAATTCAAAAAAAAAAGAATTTTCTTTTGGTACCTCTGTAAATATTTTCTTTAAGGTATTAATTCCAAGATCCAAAAAGATTTTCTTTTGAGGTGTTTCTTTAGAAAATTAGTGAAAAATAAAAAAAAATCTTTTATTGCTCATTAGAACTTTAGGATATTTTACATAGGAAAAAAACATACATTATCTTTTATTTATCATTAGAATTTCTTCTTTAGGTAATCAAAATTGAAATCTAAGAAAAAAAATTTGTTGCTTGTTTCGAAATCTTGCATCGGGATATAAAATGAAAATTCAAAATATGTTTCTGTCGTTTATTCTTTAGATTTTCTTCATAAAAATCAAAAAAAAAAAAAATTATGCTCTTGTGGGATGTTTGTTTCCTTAATAATTTCCCAAAGAGTGTTTGTATTAAAAAAGAAAAGAAAAAAAAGAACAAAATATCGGCTCGTTTAAGCGTGAATTTAGAATAGGTTATTGAACATTAAGCCTAGAAAAGTCCAAAAAATAGATTTGTTTCTTTTATTTTCCTTTTCTCGTCATAGTAGTCATTGAGGTAAAAAAGAAAGAGAAAAAGAAAATAAAAGAAAATGAGAATGTTAGTTTATTTATTTTATTCTCAATCTTCCAAAACTACGCAAAGATCTGATTCATGCGGGGTCATGATACGTAGGCAATTTGCGTAGGGTTCGATCGAATGATTTTTTATTAGAGAAAAAAGAAAAGAAAAAATGGAAAAAAAAAAAGAAAAAGAGAGGAAAAAAGGAAAAAAAAGTGGTGAAATCATAGGATGTGAGAAATGAGAGGAAAGAAAAGAGTGATAATTAGAAGGGAAAAAAAGGAAGGAAAATGAGCAAGCAAGTGCTAGAAAAGTAAAGAAAAGAGAGGTTGAAATGAACAAATTGAGATGATGCCAACTGACATTTGTACCCTCGAAGTCATTTTAGAACCAATAATTGTGGCTAGGTGCATTGCACATAAAGTGAGATTATCTTATGTTAAATGCCCTAACGCTAACGTGATGGCTTCATTTTGTTATATTCATAGCAAAAGGATTGTTGGTTTGTGGGTTTTAAAGTGGTAACTCTTCTCTACAAAACAAAGTCAAAAGACAATGGCAGACAACAACATAACTGAGTTGGTTGATACCGGTGCCCGAAAGCAGTTGGTTGAACTACACAATGGGTTGGTTGAAGAGGTAATGATGTTAAGACAACACATGGCGGACATGTATCAGGCTTGGATGACAAGGAGGGCACCACCCCGCCACCACCTAGCTTCTTAGATGCTACCCTTACGCAAACTCCAGTCCTAGCGCTGGATGATTCCCTATACACTCCAGAGCCACCTGTTTATCACAGCTTTCCCAACCACCCTAGTGGCTCCATCACTCTTCCTCCAATTACCTCTCCTCAAAATTTCCTTCCTGTCATATCGACTATTCCCAACAATGAATATCCATTCAAAGCTCATGATGACCAACACTACCCGGTAGAGGTTGCCCACAAGGTTCATGACTCATATAAGAAGAGCCCTCGGGATGAGCTTCATGCTGAACATGAGAAAGTCACAGGAAGAGAAGGGCAAGATAGGATACTCAGGAGGCTGAAATGCATAGAACAGTCCTTAAAGAATAAGCAAGGAATGGGAGACCAAGGTAGCATGGCTTGCAAAGAATTGTCTATGTCCCCTGGTGTTCGCCTACCCGTGTGATTTAAAGTTCCGAAATTTAACTTGTATGATGGGTGTGGAGATCCGGCAGCCCACCTGAGGGTTTATTGCAGTGATATGAGAAGTGTTGGAGAGAAAGATGACTTTTTGATGGTGTATTTCAGTGAGAGCATGACTGGGGCAGCTTTGGATTGGCATACTCGTCAAGATGTTGGTAAGTGGCCTACATTGGGTGACACTACTCAAGATTTTATTCGGTACTTTCAATACAAATCAGGCATTACCCCAGACCGCTCCTCCCTATCTATAATAGAAAAGAAGACGGAGGAAAGCTTTAGGGAGTGTAGGATCAGATGGAGGGAGCAAGTTGCTCAAGTCAGTACCCTGATTGGTGAAGAAGAAATGGTTGATCTTTTCCTACAAGCCCAGGGACCCACCTACTTCAGTCATTTGATCCCGGCCATGGGAAAGCCTTTCAATGATGTGTTAAAAATGGGGGACCTAGTAGAAGAGGGAATCAAGTCAGGCAAAATCATGAGTTGCTCAAAAGACATTCAGAACATCCCAGTAAGCTTGGGTGGAAGAAAGAGAAACAGAAAATATGATCCGATGAGCTTTCTCGATCAACACTTCCAGCCTCGACATCATCCCCGTGGATATCCTTGTGCACAAAATGATCCTCCACAATGCTGCTTTTCTCCACAGAACTCTCAAAGTCGTATATCACTTTCCCAGTACCCACCTCCACAAAATGCCTATCTACCCCCACGATCCTATCTAAAAACCCCTGGATTAGGTTTCCGACCCAATCAAGCATTTAAGAACGAGAGGTTGCGAAAGAAGAAAACCTACACTCCATTGGGAGAGTTATATGCCGATCTGTTTCAGAGGCTAAGAAAATTGGACATGTTGAAGCCGGTCTAGATAAAAATGACAAACCTTCTTCCAAAGAAGTTTGATTTTTCTCAAAGGTGCGCATATTGCTCATATGCCTCGGGGCATGACATAGAGAAGTGTTGGAATCTGAAGAATGCGATTCAAAAGCTTATTGATGTAGGTGACATTGTCGTACAAAATCCAGATGCAGCAGATACTAGCAAAAGTCTATCGCCTGTGCATAATGAGACACATATGGTGGGTATGATTTGTTTTGAAAAGGAATATGAGAATTATTCTGAGGTCCTCGGAGGTCCACGTGCTGCGAAGCTTTCAGCGCTATCAGAGGTTGATCCTAAGAACGAGCTGGCAAAAGGAACCCAAAAGCAATTTTTTAAGAACTATGTGATGAAGACTTGTGAAGGTCCTAGTATTGTTGATGCAGAATTCAGTGGCTAAGATATTGTGCTTGGTAATTCGAAAGACTCTCTATTTTCCTGGTCAGCCGGAAAGGAGTTTTGGTAGTTTAGTTTGTCATTTCTGTTGTTTGGGTTATTTCAGGGTTGTAATCTGGATATTGTCTTGTGACTCAAATCCTTCTATCCTTTTATTTTGTCTAGTTCCTTTAGTCGTAGTATCTCATTTAATGTTATTTAGGTTTGTTTTAGGGTTGTACCCTAATTTATGTTGCTTGTTTTATTGTTTAAACCATTTTACCGTCTGTCTAATGCAATTCTCTGTTTTCTGCTATTTCTAGTCATTTTTTAGTTCTCTTCTCCTTTTATAGCCATTTTCATGATGGTTCTAGTGACATGACATGCACAACATAATTCTCGGCCTGGTCTTTAAAAGTCAACTTAGTCAGGAAGCAATGAAACAATTTTGAAGATGATGGGGACATTTGAGGGAAATAAGTAAAGGCATTGTGAGATCATTTCAAGCCCAAATTATGTGAAACTAGGGCAGATATAACATAAAACCTTATTAAAATGCATCATGCCGCATTGGGTTGAAGCTAAAGGCAAGTTTGCCCAAATTGATAGAGGTCGTTCGTGGTAATGAAAGTGAGGGTGTTGTCCAATTATGCTTTGTAGTTAATAGATGTAGAAGGCGAATGTGTGGATATGCTTATCAAGTCTGGTACAATCAAAAGATGTTACGAATGTTTTCCTTGGTTTGTTTAATCATGTTGTGTTTGCTTGGCATGTTTCGAGGATTAGAATGACAAACGCATTTTGTTCTTCTATCTAAACACTTTATCCTTTGTTATCCCTTTGATCATTATTTATTTTCTTTCATACCCCTCTTTCGAAATCAGTAGCAAAGATCAGAAACACAAGCATGAAAGATAGGTAAATGAAACAGAGAAAAGAAAAAAAATGAAAAGAGAGAGAAAGAAAAGGAGAAGAAAAGAATAAAAAGGGGAAGAGAAAGAAAAAGAAAAAAAACAACAACAAAAGAACAAAACAACAAAAGAGAAAAGGAAGAACGAAAAGAAAAGAAGAGAAAGAGGAAGAAAAAGAAAAGAAAAATCACAACAACAAAGCAATTCCTATGTCATGAACTACATTCGACCTGATTCCTTTTAAGGATATGTGGGCAGCCTCACGGTTCGGTCCTATCAAAATAAAAATCCAAAAGTCCCCAGCAAAGAAACTGGGGCAGAAGTTGTGGTTGTTGTAAGAAGTCTAATTCTGAAAGTTGTAATTTTGAACCCATTTGAATTGTTTTGAGCCTTTAAAAACTTTTTTTTTCTAACCCTATCCAAAAGCCCACACTACGGTCCAAAGAAAGACATGTTGATTAGTCTTCGAGAGCTACCAAGTCAATCAAGTAGAGGTGATTCATATAAGGGGAAACACTCCGGTCCAAGCAAAACAATAATGAAAATGAGAGTCTTATTGGTGAAAACCCTCACGGACACTTTAAGGCGATGGGATCTGAGAGAAGTCAAAAATGAGAGAGTCTTATTGGTGAAAACCTTCACGGGCACCTTGAGGAGACTCTAAGTTGAGAGAAAGAACAAAAGGAGAGAGGCTTGATGGTGAAAACCCTTCGGGCGCTACAAGTCGAATAAAGATTGAGAATCAGATGGGAAATCACCAGATGAAGATTATGAAAGATGACTAACGACGGGGCATCGAAGCCTAGTTTCACGGTTTGAGGGTATAACAGGAGTTGAACATCACACTTTCTCAATAGAATTGGCTACAGGTGCATATCATGGTCATTAGAGTTGGTATCCATATCTGATAGGTTTCTATTTTGTAGTTTTCTTGTTAGGAATCATCCCTTTCATTTTTCCTTTACTTTGTTCCTTTTGTCTTGTTTACTTCCTCTTCTTGAGTCTGTTGGTCAAAACAAGTGAGAAATGACTTCAAAATTTTCCACCAGCTTTCCAATTGCACAAAACGGGATCTGGCTAGCACATCAAAGTGTCGTAAGGCAGGAAATAACAACAAGCGCACTAAGTTGGTAACAATCAACATGCTTTGGGGATCTTTGTGAAAAATAAATGTTTGGTACCTATCAATTCATGGACAATGCAACAGATAGAGGGTGTGGGGTGAACGGATCAAAGGTATTTTCTACGATAAGATTGACAAAGAAACTAGTGACAAGCAAGGTCTTCCAAGCAGAAATCAAAGTTATCATGGCAAATGAAGGAGCAACAGACCTCAAGGCCAAGGCCAGTGGTTTAAGTCAAGAAAGAATAGCATACACACGAAGTGGGTGAAAAGTGTCGTGCTTCAAGATTCATGTGAGACACAAAGGTTTGGAAAATTTTAGCTCATGAGGAATACAATAGATGGAGAATATTGGGTCTGAATGGAGAAGAGGTATTTTCCGTGATAAGGGCGATAGAGAAAGTGGTTAATAAAATAAACAAGCAAGGTCTTCGAGTGGAAATCAAAGTGATCATGGGAAGTGAAGGAGAAATCGCCCTCAAAGTCAAGGCGACAAACCAACCACCCATATTTTTTAAACTGACAAGACTTTTTATTGATTTGAAACAGGGGCAGAAAATCTTGTTTGTTTTGGAGAAATCCATCGTAAGGAAAGGCAAGCACCAGACAGTTGTGACCGTAAATTTTTAGGACCCTCATGAAAAATGGGACCTAGTTTAAAATTCAAAACAATCATAAGTAGTAAAATCTAGCAGGAATATAAGTTAGCTTCAAAGTTTGCATGGTTATGATAGGATTCAATTAGGAGTTTTCAGGACCCTCCTGAAAAATGGGACCTAGTTTAAAAATCGAAACAATTATAAGTAGCAAAATCTAGCCCAAGGAATATACGTTGGTTTCAAAGTTTGCATGTTTAAGATAGGATTCAATTAGGAATTTTCAGGACTCTCCTGAATAATGTGACCTAGCTTTAACATTTCCATTAGATAACAAGATTTAGCGTAAGATCTATTGTAGGGAGGTATAATTCATTCGTAAGAGTTCTAACGTAGGGAAGTATAATTCAGCCGTAAAAATTGTCACTTTTAAGATAAGACTTGATTTTGATTTTCAGGACTCCCCTAGATAATAGGGTGTAGTTTTAAGACCCTCTTAGATAACAGGACTTAGCGGAAGTAATACCTTTAGAAGATATAACTTAGATTTGTAATTGTCATTTAATTAAGAGTTGTTAGGACACCTCCGGATAATAGGACCTAACTTTCAAATTCTTAGTAATAATTGGTAGAATAATTCAGTTTAACACTCACATATGTGCCCAGCTACCAAACTGGGGCAGAAAATTTTTTTTGTTTTGTATATTTTTGTTGAAATCAGGTACCCACTTGGAGAACAGGGAGAAGTAATTCAGGTTCAGCAATCAGGCGCCCACCTAGAGAGCACGGGAATACATTTAAGTCAGCAGTCAGGTGCCCACCTGGAGAGCACGGGAATACATTCAAGTTCAGCACTTAGGAGCCTACCTGGAGAGCACGGGAATACATTTCAAGTCCAGAAATCTATCGCCCACCTGGAGAGCACGGGAATACATTCAAGTCAGCAGTCAGGTGCCCACCTGGAGAGCACGGGAATACATTCAAATTCCGCAATCAGGCGACCACCTGGAGAGCACGGGAATATATTCAAGTTCAGCAGTCAGGAGCCCACCTGGAGAGCACGGGAATACATTTCAAGTTTAGCAATCAGGCGCCCACCTGGAGAGCACGGGAATACATTCAAGTTCAATAGTCAGGTGCCCATCAGGAGAGCACGGGAATACATTCAAGTTCAGCAGTCAGGCACCCACCTGCAGAGCACGGGAATACATTCATGTTTAGTAGTCAGGCGCCCACCTGGAGAGCACGGGAATACATTCAAGTTCAGCGATCAGGCGCCTACCTGGGGAGCACGGGAATACATTTCAAGTTCAGCAGTCAGGAGCTCACCTGGAGAGCATGGGAATATAATTCAAGTTCGATAGCCAGGAGCACACCTGGAGAGCACGGGAATCAATTCACGTTCAGCAGTCGGGCGTCCACTTGGAGGAAAGGAAGGCATCTCAAATCATAATTCAAGTTCAGCAATCAGGCGTCCCCGTTTAGAAAGGGAAAACATCTCATATTACAATTCAAGTCGGCAACAAAGGGACTTCACCGGGAGAATACAAGTCAACAAGGCAACAAGAACCACAAGAGCAACTTTGAAGAGATAGATAGGATTTTTGTAATGCATAGATCATAGTCTAGTCTAGCTTCTCTTTTTTTTTCATGGTGTAATAAGGGGTTCAGTAAGCAGTAGCAGTAGCAGCAGCGACAGTGAAATCACAGCTTGATGGTAGTCCCAGCTACCAAACATTCCCGAACTGCACTGACCTGATTCCTTTTTAGCCAAGGATATGTAGGCAACCTCGGAAGCAGGGTGCGGTCAAATCTTTCAAACGTTCTTCCCACGGAGTATTCAAACAGGCAAAATCACTCGTATTCGCTCACTTTATCTTTGCATGAAAACTCTTCGTATTTCCGAAAAAAGAGGGGCAGCTGTGAGAATGTGATTTTTTTCCTATATGAATTGCTCCCATAAATTCAATACAAAATAATTTTTCCAGTATTTGCAATTTTGTGAATTTTTGTGGTATTTTCTGTTAAGTGTTTGTATTTGTTTGTGCATGTTAATTTTATTTAGTTAATGAAAAATATAAAAAAATATGTTGCATCGTCATTTAGGACTTAACTTCATATTTTTAGGAATTAATTAGTAATTAAAAAAGGAAAATCACGAAATAGTTTACTTTACATTTTCAGCTTTAATTTTGAATTTTTAGTAGTTTGTGCTTTAATTTGGTTTAGTTAATAAGGTTGATTTAGAATTAACTAATTTCTTTAGGTTAATTCGGCTTTGTGATTTAACTTAGGATTTAATTTTTAATTTTGAACAAAAAGGAATTTAAAAGAGTTTGAAATAGAAAGAAAAAGAAAGAATGAGAAGGATCAGGATTTTGGGCCAAACCCCATCAATTTGCCCAAGCCCAAACCAATTTGCCCTTAAACCCATCCAAATACCTGGTTAACCCATCCCAGAACCCATTCCTAAACCGGTCCAGCCCCCTTTCCCTCTAAACAACACAATTTTGCTCCCATTTTAACCCCAACCGATGGATCTCATCAATCCAATGGTTCTAAACTAAGGAGTACTAAATATATATATGTCTTATCAACACCCCACCCCCATCTCTCATCCCTCTCACACCTCTGAAGGTCCGCTAATCTCCGCCCTTTGACCGCCGCCTGCTGCACGCCGGAAATCACCCCACGGTGGCGGTCGGCGGCCAATCGAGCCCAAATTCACACCATAGAATCCCCTCCATATCCTCGTCTCAAATCCCCAATTCATTTCTATCAAACCATCACTAAGCTCCTCGAATTTTAGATCTAGAACCAATACCCAAGAACCCTAAAAGTCCCCAAATCTACCCAAAACTTGCACCGTGCAATCCCTCACCCTTTTCTAACCAAACTGAGCTTTCGTTTCTATTCAAAGCAGGCCAGGACTGTCAACGTTGAAGCATGGGTCTGAAAATGCCCTAGGTTCTTCCCTTTGTTACTTTCTTGGTTGGTCAAAGGTTCGTTTCTTTCAGAGGCTATTCGAGTTCATACAAGGGTCTATCCAAAGCAGGCATGGGGATAATTATTTTTTGCTTTGTGATTGTTTTGTTTCTCTCTGATCTTCTCTTCTTTTCTTTGGTTTCTTTCTTCACGAGTGTTATTTCTTGTTTAATTGTATTATTTAGGCTGCTAACTTTAAGTTTGTTACCAAAAATTAGGTTGACTGCCTTAGTTCATTAGGATTCTAAGTCTTCCCCCTCTTCAATTCAGGTTTATTTTGGCGCTTAATGAAATGGGAATTAGCATATTAGTATCTTAGTATAATTTGATTTAATGGCTTATTTAATTGCTTTAAATTACTGTTTCCCAAGCATCTCTATCGAAATCGTTCTTTTTTAAAATATTTAGAGATTTGTTTCTTTAAAAGTTTCGATTAAGTTCAAGGTTTGAATATTTGGTTTGGGCTGTAGTATGAAAGTCCATGGGTTGGGTGGGGTCTTGGTTTAATTTGACCCATAAGTTGAGTTTCTCTGAAGGTAAAAAAGGATCATTGAAGGGTAATTTGGGCAGTTCAATTAGGGAATCTCTTTGTAACTAACTAGGAAGCTTCTAGGAAGCTTGGGTGGGGGTTTTAGTTGAATTTCAGATTTTTAACTAAGGGTAGATAAGCTAAAATAATAATTGAAAAGGGGCCTAATTGCAAAATTAAAATATTTTTGTTGCCATATTCCCTTGCCTATAAAGGCACCTTTTCATGTCTTTCAAGGCAGACCCAGGAGATCTAAAATCAGAGAAAAATAGGACGGCTGAGGTTTTTTTTTCGTAAAAAAACACAATTCCATTGGTTTTTCTTTTCTGAAATGGCTAAAAGTTTTGGATTCCTCGAGAAATCTTTGATGTAAATGGGGTTGTGGATGGTTAATTGGGTCTTCGGAAGCTGATTTTGAGATCAATTTGTATTTGCAATGCTATTTTGATTTGAGTTTGAGATTTGAAATTGAATCTGGATTTGTGTGGATTTGGTTTGGAGCTGAAACTGATTTCAACCAATTAGCATTGTTGCTTTGTTACTGATCATCGTTTGATGTTGCTGACCTTGCATTATTCTGTTTCTTTCTGCTTTCCAGGTATTCCTTCGACTGTGATGGTTGTTGAAGTATTGAAGCATTACTAATGCGTGTAGCTATAATGAGATGATAATTAATGAATTAAAATATTGAGCAAACCTTTCTATATGTGTCGTTATTCTGGAATTTTTAGTTTATGCTTAGTTTATCTTCAGTTTGGTATAATCATCGTAGAGTTTGTTGCATAAATAATGGTTTAGGAAGAATTATATGAGTATTAATGTCTGGATGATGTTAGTCACATAAATTCGCCTTTGGTTAAATTAGTGGTTACATTCTACGTTTTCCCTTCATGTTCGAGTTTGTTAGTTCCTATGACATTTCAACTTTGATTGTAAAAAAGGGGGCTTATGGTTTGATTATTTGACTGTTAGTTGGCTATTGAAGTTTTGGTAGTATTCTATGTGCGATCATGTAATGATGTTTGGCTGGTGTTAATAAGTTTAAGGAGTAGATCTTGTTCATTATTGATTTGTACGCAATTCAGCTGTATAATGCCTGTCTAGTCTCTTGTTCTTTTCTCTAAAAAACCAAAATAGTTTGAGCCTGACTCTGGCCCAGGCCTTGCAGTCCACTTGGACTAAATGTGAAGTTGATGTTATCATCCTCCTCTTTGGGGGATCGATCTCGAGCCTGTTTAGGTTCAGCAGTCTCTTTCGTCAAGTTTTACACTACTTTGAGAATTTTCTCTGACAATAGCCTGGGGACTGGACCATGGTCGTTTCCTACCTTAAATTTCGAATGCTGGGCTTAATATAAGCCCAGACTGTTTGTTCAGCTTAAAAGTTTTCAAAAGGATATTGGCCTTACCTTTGGCCCAAATGTTGCTTTAAGAATTGAAGTGAATGCCTGAGATGTCGTCTCGTGCAAATTTTGTTTCAAACGGGGTTTAGAGGACACACTAATGTAAGTTAGAGTTGAGTTTCGTTAAGCCTTCCTAATTAACTACACTTCTCTTTTATTTTGAAGGGTAAATTGGAGGTATTCCATATTAAATAATATAAATAGCTTATGGCCCTTCGAAGCCTAGTTTTAATTAATTTTGGTTTAATCCTTAGAATTCGAGGCGCGCCATTTAGCAATTTTTTATGGCCCTCGCAAACACTTTAATTATTTATTAATGAGAAATATTCGTAGAAAAACCTTTAAGGCCGTTTAATATACTATCGCGGTTGTGGACACGTTCGCGTGACATGATTGCGATTCGAAAAACAAAACCAGAGTATGCGTTCGCGCAACTTTGGCCAAACTCTCTTAATAATAATAAGGCGTTATTAATTATGGACACGTTCGCGTGACATTATTTTTGATGCGCCAAACAAACGGGTACACGTACGCGTCACCCGTTTCAAGATAACTGTCCTAATTTAAAAGCGGTAAAAGGTAAAAACACATAGGTTCTAAAATCAGGAATTAGATAATTTAATAAGCCAAGTATTATCAAAGTGACTGTGCTAGAACACAGAACTCGGGAGTACCTAACACCTTCTCCCGTGTTAACAGAATTCCTTACCTCAATTTCTATGTTCGCAGACTGTAAAGAGAGTCAATATTTTCCTCGATTCGGGATTCGAACCGGTGACTTGGGACACCATAAATTATCCAAAGTAGCGACTCTGAATCTTTTAATAATAAATCTTGTTTCGATTGTCACTTAAATTGGAAAGCGACTCCCTTATACCCTCTTCGGGTATAGGAAAAATGTGGTGTGACACCTATCTGCCTGTCTAGACCTGCACGCATGAAATTCAGCGCCCCCAGAAAAGGATGTCAGCACGAAATACGTCAGCATGAGCATATCTTCATATTTTCTTTGACTCCCAATTGCTTTCAATTATTATATTATCAATTTAGTTTCAGCTTCAGTATATTGCCTTACATACTCAGTACATTATTTCGTACTGACTACCTTTTATGGAGGCGCTGCATTTCATGCGTGCAAGTCCCGACAGGTAGACCTCCTTAGTAGGTATTTGTCCGAGTTCAGCTTTATCGATAAGCTCCCCGTCCTTCGGAGTTGCCGGGTCTAGAAGTTTTGCGTACATGTTATGTATATATGTAAATAGGTTATGGGTAGGTCGAGGCACTATTTTGATCACAGTACATCTATCAGTAAAGGCTTGTAGACATATCCAGTTAGTTAGTGCAGTATGTTGGGCTCGTAGGCCCCATACATATATTTTGTTGGCTTCTCAGTTGTAGTAATTATGAGGCCCAGCTTTATGTTGGCATTTAGTCAGCGTTAGTCTCTATTCAGTTTTATATTTTGCATCGCACATTATCTTGTAATGTGGCCCATGCCCAAAGTATGACATTACATGTCTAGAATCTCTTAGTCGCAAATGATATACAAGGATAGGTTAGGCACTGGGTGCCGGTATCGCCCCCAGGCTAGGGGCGTGACAAAAGTGGTATCAAAGCAGTTCTGTCCTAGGGAGTCTACAAGTTGTGTCTAGTTTTTTCTTGTTTATAGATGTGTGGTGCACCACATTATACCCTTATTTCAAATTTAAATCGTGATGTAGCATTGAGTTATAGGTAATTTGACTTAAACTTACATGATGATGTGTGCATGCACAGATGACGGTAACTAGGAAGACTACAGCTAGCTAGAGGAGAGAAACAGCAGTACATGAGGGGACTAGCATTGTACCCCCAGTAGATGGGGCCCAATCAAAGTCCCACGGAGAGACCCCTACCCCACAATTACTAGCTCCTCGGCCACCTGAGGAGATTCCTAGGGAGACTGCACATCCAGTTCCACCTTCGCTTCCATCAGATTAGGACTTGAGAAGTGTGTTGCATTTGTTGGCCTAGTTTATAGCTACCTAGTAATAGGCTAGGCATCGGCTAGTGCAAGACCTTCTAAGGGATCCGGAGTTCAAGGGTCTGAGAGTTTATTGCTTTGAACCCCCTAGAGTTCACGAGGACAGACCAGAGCGAGGACCCCCATGATTTCATAGTTTAGCTTTATAGGATCTTTCGGCTTATGCACGTCACGGAGAAAGAGGTAGTTAAGTTAGCAGCTTTTTGACTCCGAGATATTGCCATCCTTTGGTACGAGGGATGGGAAAGTTCTAGGGGACGTGATGCACCTCCTGCTATTTGGGAGAATTTTTCAGATGCCTTACTTGACCAGTACTTACCGCGAGAGATCCGACATGCCCAACTCGATCAGTTTTTAGCCCTCAAGCAAGACAATATGAGTGTTCGAGAGTATAGTCTCCGTTTTGACTCATTGGCCAGATATGCACCATCCATAGTTGCTACTATGCAGACAGGATCCACAGGTTTATAGTAAGGTTAGCCCTAGAGTTGACCGAGGCATGTGCCATCGCTGTATTACAGGATAGTATGGATATCTCCCCGATTCAAGCGTTTTCCTAGAATATAGAAAGGGGTAGGCATCGACAGCAGGATACGGAGAGGACTGAGTTAGGCCAGAAGAAGAGGATGAGATTTGCCAGATTTCAGGAGCAGTCTTAAGGTAGTTATAGGCCCCAGTACTTCGAAGAACCACCTAGACCTCCAGAACCTTAGTCACAGGGTTACAGGTATGACCGCTATACTCAGTCAGGACCAGGTCAGAGCTCCCAAGTGTTAAGTTTGCAGCGATAACGAGATTTTAGGCAGACATGGCAATTTTTGCCACGGTATGCCATCTGCGGTCGAGGATACTTGGGCCAATGCTGAGCCGGTTCCGATGCTTGTTATACATGTGGACGTCCAGGGCATATGATGCGAGATTACCCAAATATAGATTCTGGGGGTATGGCGCAACCAGCAAATTTAGCAACAGGATCAGCTATGTCCATGCATCTTTCAGGACGCGAGTCTCAGCCTTCGGCTGGTAAAGGTCGAGACAGATGTTGAGGGTCCAGTTTAGGTGGTAACCAGAATCGTATCTATGCGCTAGCAGGTCAATAGGACCAAGAGTCCTCACTAGACATTGTGACAGGTATTTTGACCATTTGTTCTCACGATGTTTATGCCTTGATAGACCCAAGATCTACTTTATCGTCTATTACCCCATTTGTCACGAGGAAATTTGCTATAGTGCTTGAAATACTAAGTGATCCTTTTGTGGTATCTACAGTAGTCGGAGAATTGATTATCGCTAGACGAGTTTACCGAGGTTGTACGGTGATATTTTGTGGCCGTCAGGCCTCAGCCGACCTAGTTAAGCTAGAGATGTTGGATTTTTATGTTATCATGGGCATGGACTGGTTGTCAGCTTGTTATACGATAGTTGATTGTCCAGCAAAGACAGCCAAATATCATTTTGCGAGTGGCCCAGTCCTTGAATGGGTGGGTAATATAGTGACACCCAGAGGTAGGTTTATTTCCTATCTGAAGGCGAGGAAAATGATTGCAAAAGGGTGCATTTATCATATTGTGTGAGTTAAAGACGTAGATGTTGAGGTACCTACACTTCAGTCTAGTCCATTAGTAAGGGAGTACACGGATGTATTTCCAGATAAACTTCCAGGTATTCCTCCAGAGCGAGATATTGATTTTGGCATCGATTTGCTTCCGGGAACACAACCAATATCCATACCTCTATAGAGAATGGCACCTGCCTAATTGAAGGAGTTGAAGGAGCATTTAAAAGATTTACTAGAGAAATGTTTCATCAGGCCCAATACTTCACCTTGGGGTGAACCGGTACTATTCGTGCGGAAAAAAGATGGATCGCAGAGGATGTGTATTGATTATAGGCAACTGAGCAAGGTAACTATTAAGAATAGGTATCCGCTGTGAGCACGTGATTTTTACCCTATATATGAGTTTATTCCCATAAAATTCAAATGAAACAATCTTTCTCTTATTTTTACAATTTCTGCGAATTTTGTGTTAATTGTCTGCATGTTATTTGTGTATGTAAAATATAAAAAATAATAATATGCATTTAGGAATTTAATTTTATATTTTAGTATTAAGTAGGTATTAATTCATTTTAGAATAATTTAAAAGAAAATTAAAAAATAATAATAATAAATATAATATATAGTTCTTAGGCATTTTTAGTTGACAATTGATTTTTAGAATTTAAATAGTTTAATAAGGATTTAATTAGTTTAATTAGGTTTTATTTTAGTTTTACAAAATCAGAAAAAATATCAATACAAAAATACAAAAAAAATACAAAATCAAAATTAAAAAATAATAATACAAAAGGCAAAAGAAACAATAAGAAAATACAAAAGAAAGAGAAAGAAAATAATTGGGCCAAATTAATAGCCCAAATCAGATCTACCCGCCTAAGCCCAATTAATTGCCTATATCCGGTCCAAAACCCTGAATGCCAAAACGACGTCGTTCTACAGTCAATCAATCTGTGCCCTCGATTAAGTTGATCCAACGGTCTTGGTTTGCCTTTCATTAATCAAAAACGACGTCGTTTCATCTCGAATGATCTGGGCCGTTGATCCATGTAATCCAACGGCTAGATATTGCCCATAGTCCTTTAATGTATCAATTATACATATATACAGTCATTGCATTTTTCTTCTTCCCCAGCAAAATTCCAGCCGCCTTTGGTCTCCACCAGGGCCCCGCCGGAGCCCTACCTGCGGGAAGCCATCGTATCACCAACAGCTCCCAAAGTTACACCCCGGAACCGCTTCAACCTCCTCTTCACACCCCTCTACCCCATTTTCCTTCAAAACACCCCGGAACCGTTCGAATATCCGAGTTAAACTCGCCGGAACCCTACCGCCGGCAAACAACCCTTCATCCAAATCATACCAAAATCACACCAGACATCCCTCTTTGGGTCCTTAGCCCTATTCAAGCCATAAAAATCATGGGAAAAGGTTCAAACTAAAATTCAAGTCTGCCAGTTCAAGAAAATCGCCAAGAACCTGAAGCAAAGAAGGAAAAGATAATAAAAAAAATAAAAAAAGAGACTGCCTGAGACAGAAAAGCTAAGTTTTTCTATTTCTTTCTTTCTTTTGATTTTTTATTGTGCTATAGTTATTAAAATTTTTTATTATTAGACTTTAATAATTTTTCAATAATGTCGGTGTTAACTGTTGATACTAATTAGGGTTTTATAAATAATAGATCTTTGTTGATTAGTTTCTGAAGGTTTCCGATTCTGCTTCTCATGAATTGATTTTGAAATGATTTGTTTAGTGGGTTATTAGTTTGATTAACCTGATTGGTTATAGCTGATTAATATAAATTTGTTTGATAATTCTGAAAAATTAGGGTTCTTCAGTATAATTGATTGATTGTAGTTGATTAATTAGAATTAGTTAATTTCTGATAATCAGTTGGTTAATTAGCATATTAGGTTTTGATAGAAATCAGTTAGTATTTCAGGGTGAAAAGGGGTAAAAGACAGTAAGGGTCATGGGGTAAATAGGATTTAGATTCAAGGGTAATTTGAGGATACAAAATGGGAATTCAGTAATAAATTGAAGGGGGTAAGGGTAGTCTGGGCAGAGGAGAATGGGAATTCAGTAATAACGTTAAGGAAGTAGGGGTATTATGGGTATGATAAAAGGGTAAATCAATGAATACTAAAGGGAAGTGAGGGTAGAATAGGGAAGTCTAAGGGATAGGAATATGATAGAAAAAACTAGAACATTCTAGATGGGGGTCTTAGCTTAATTTTCAATAATTGATGGTATCTAATTGAATAATAAGATAAAAATAAAGGACTGCTAGATGATTTTTGATGTTAAATTTCCCTCCAACTTCTAAAATCTATAAATAGGCAGTACTTGCCTTAATTGATAAGTTTTGGAACCCTAAGAAATTCCCCAAAAATATCTAGATCATTCCAGATCTAAAATGTCCCAATTTCTTTCAAAAAATTCAAAAAAAAAAAGCAATTAAAAATCTCCTGAACTTTCAGATTGATTTTCAAATTCAAAACCCCAAAAAATATAGAAAAACATTAGAAAAGTCAGTAAAAATCCAAAATTATTGTTCCATCAATACCTTTGGATCAATCTGCAACTCTTAGTTGTATCATCTCACGATTTTGATCTAGTTTTGATTGCTAAAGTTTCAAAGGGTGTCTTAAGCATATTTTGAGTTCATTTGGTGTTATCGAGACTACTTTGGTTGCATCTCTATTTGATTTGGTGTTGAAATATTTACTGGAATGTCCTGAGATCACTGCTGGGTTGAATTTTAAGCTGTTGTTTGCGACTTACCATTGCTGATTCATTTTTATTCATTTGCCTCAATTCAGGTATATCTTCTGCCATTTGTTCTGCTGTTCAGCACTAATTGTTAGAGTGAAATGAAGACCTGCTTATGCTCGAACAGTCCATAGTAGTTTCGTTGTTATTTAGTTAAATAAACTCCTTTTGTGACTGTCTTAATTCAAGATATTTGTCCTTAATAGTTTGAAAGAATTGTATCAGGACATTGTTATTATCAAAACCATAGAAACCTTGAGATTGAGACTAATTGTAAATCGTTTTAGGTTGAAATTCTTAGAATGGTCGTAGTTTGAAGTTTTTCTCGTTGACTGATTGATAATTAGGTCTATTGTGCTTAATAATTTTTTCTTTAGAAAATTTGTTTAGTAGTCGTGACATCAGTATCAGTGGGTGTTGTAATTAACTCAGGAATTTTAGTGTTAGATCTTCATTTCGAGTTTTACAATGTTAAGAATACACTTGGTAATTAAAAGGAAAGAACAATTATTAGTACTATTAATTTAATTTCTGTTTCAAACCTATAATTATATTTCATGATACATAGTGGATTCAGTCAATGAGTAGTTAATAAAAAAAACAGTACATGGAACTCTCAAGTTGAGCATTAATTGAATATGTATTAAACATTATGTGAGATCAGAATTAGACTTCTGTGTATAGCCCCTTTGATCAGATAAGTTTGGGCCTGTTCACGTCTGGACAAAGCCCACATATGGGCGGCGTTATAGAACGGTTAAATTTGAACATGCTTGAGGTCAGTTTTAAGGCCCAAATTGCTGAAGCTTCATTAAGTTTATTATTGACTAAAATTCAACATTCATTCAAATATAGTAATAATGATAGATAGATATTGATTAACGAGTTTCTTTTCATTTTACTAGAGAACAAATTTACTTCCAAATACTTAGAACTTGGAAGGACTGTTTAGCGAATTCCACAGTCTTTCCCAAAGCTAATTGACACACAGATGCTTTAGGCGCGACTGATAATAATATTACTTTCTTAAATACGGGTGTGCATTTCATGTAACCCAAATCCAAATCTCAACGAAGTCGAAGTGTGTTGAAAGCCGCGGGTGTACTGGTACGGCGTGGTTCGAAGTACATTTTCACAACGTTGCAATTCTTGAAGAAATAAATAATAAATAAATAAAGCGGATGATTAATAAAAGGAACATAAAAGTAGAACATGTATTAAAATCAGATAAAATCAAGTACAATAGTTGAGCGACCGTGCTAGAACCACGAAATTCAGAAGTGCCTAACACCTTCTCCCAGGTTAATAGAATTCCTTATCCGGATTTCTGGTTTGCGGACTGTTAACAGAGTCATACTTTCCTCGGTTCGGGATTCAATCGGTGACTTGGGATACCATAAATCTTCCAAGTGGCAACTCTGATTTTTAAATAAAAACGAATCCCGTTTCGATTGTCCTTAAATTGGAAAAACTCCTTTATTACTATATCTCTTCCCGGAGTATAGTAAAAGCCGGATAAAGCTTTCTTTCGGAAAAAGGAGGTGTGACATCCACCACCAAGGATAGATGACTTGTTTGATCATTTATAGGGATCTAGATGCATTTCAAAAATAGATTTGAGGTCGGGATACCACCAGGTTAAATTTCGGGAGAAAGATATCCCCAAGACAGCCTTCAGGACTCGATATGGCCACTTCGAGTTCCTTGTCATGTCCTTCGGGTTGACGAATGCACCTGCCATATTTATGGACTTGATGAATAGCCTATTTTGGCAATATTTAGATATGTTCGTGATAGTTTTTATTGATAATATTCTTGTTTATTCACGTTCAGAGAAGGAACATGTGGATCACCTACGATCGGTACTCCAAACACTCCGTGATAATAAATTGTATGCTATATTTTCTAAGTGTGAGTTCTGGTTAAAGTCTGTAGCATTCTTGGAGCACATTGTATCTGATGGAGGTATAAAGGTAGACAGTCAGAAGATTGAGGCTGTGAAATCCTAGCCTAGACCTACCACTCCGACAGAGATTCGTAGCTTTTTGGGCTTAGTAGGATACTACCGGAGGTTCATAGATGGTTTTTCTTCTCTTTCAACACCATTAACGAAGCTGACACAGAAAGCGACTAAGTTTCAGTGGATAGAGACCTATGAGTAGAGTTTCCAAGATCTTAAGAACAGGTTGACCTCAGTACCAGTTCTAGCACTTCCAGAGGGTCCAGATGGTTATGCCATGTATTGTGATGCCTCGGGTTTCTGGTTAGGATGTGTCCTTATGCAACATAGGAAAGTAATTGCATATGCTTCAAGGCAGTTAAGGAAGCACGAACGGAATTATCCGACCAATGAACTCGAATTAGCTGTTGTTGTCCATGCACTTAAGATATTGTGGCATTATTTATATGGTGTTCATGTTGATATATTCACAGATCATAAAAGCCTGCAATATATCATCAAGCAAAAGAATTTGAACTTGTGACAGAGGCGGTGGCTTGAGTTATAAAAAGTTTACGATGTTAACATTCTCTATCGTCCAGGGAAAGCTAATGTTGTAGCAGATGCCTTATGTCGCTGATCTATGGGTAGCTTAGCACATGTAGAGGCCAAAAAGGAAAATTAACTATAAAGATTCATCAATTGGCTTGTTTGGGGTTCGGTTAGTAAACTCTAGTAATGGAGGATCTGTACTCCTAAATACTATAAAATCATCTCTCATTGCTGAAGTAAAGAAGAGGAAGTACGAGGACCTAGAGTTAGTCGAATTGAGAGAGCGAGTTCCACAACAAAATAAGCCATTGTTAGAACTCAAAGGAGATGGGGTTCTCAAATACAGGAGTCATTTGTGTGTTCAAGATATAGTAGGGCTACGAGACACGATTATGTCAAAGGCACATTATTCGTTGTACTCCATTTACCCTGGGTCGACGAAGATGTATCATGACATTAAGGAGGTGTATTGGTGGAATGATATGACGAAGAACATTGCTGAGTATGACGCTCAATACCCTAATTTCCAGCATGTGAAGATAGAGCACCAGAAACCTGGAGAGCTAATTCAGACTATAGAGATCCCGACATGGAAATGGGAGGCGATAAACATGGACTTTATCACGGGTTTACCTCAATCTCAACGTAAGTTTGATTCTATATGGGTGATAGTCGATAGGCTCACAAAATCAGATCATTTCCTACCGGTCAAATCTACATATACAACATCAGATTATGTAAAGTTACATATTAAAGAGATAGTGCGACTACACGGAGTGCCAATATCTATTATATCTTACCGTGGGGCCCAGTTTACAGCACATTTTGGAGGTCATTTTCAGAAAGGTCTGGGGACTTAGGTGAATCTCATCACAGCTATTCATCTAAAAACTGATGGACATGCCGAACGCACAATTCAGACGCTCGAGGATATGTTACGAGCATGTGTGCTGGATTTTAAAAGGAGTTGGGATGAACATCTACCTTTTATCAAGTTTTCATATAATAACAGTTATCACTCCAGTATCTAGATGGATCCGTATGAGGCTTTGTATGGGTGCAGGTGCAGATCTCCTATAGGGTGGTTTGATGTTGGAGAATCTGGATTACATGGGCCAGATTTGATTCAGCAGGCCGTAGAAAGAGTAATGCTTATTCTGGAGCGACTGTTGACAGCTCAAAGTTATCAGAAGTTATATTCTGACGTGCGACGATGAGATTTAGAGCTCGAGGTTGATGACTGGGTATTCTTAAAGGTGTCACCTATGAAAGGTGTGATGAGATTTGGCAAGAAAGGAAAACTTAGACCACGATATATTGGACCATATAAAATCGTTCAGAGAGTGTACCAAGTAGCTTATGAGTAAGAATTTCCCTCGAAATTGGAGTTGGTCCATCCGATATTTCACATATCTACGTTACAAAAGTGCATTGGCGATCCTACTAGAGTGGTGACCACGTATGATGTACATATTGGAGAGGACTTGTCATACGGGGAAATTTCAATTGCCATCCTAGACCGACAAATCCATAAGCTACGAAATAGGGACATAGCGTCCGTAAAGGTTTTATGGAAAAGTAAAAAGGTGGAAGAGATGACGTGGGAAGCAAAGGAAGAAATGAAATCTAAATACCCCCACTTATTTCAAATTGAAGATATGGCTTGAGGTGGGATACCTCAGCACAGCTCTATTTAGGCTAGTAGGTCATCAGGTAAACTCTCATTTTTAACTCTCAAAATTTTTAATGGACGCTTGTGTGGAGTCAAGTGTTGCTAATTATAGACAGTGACCATGTGTGGCATGTATAGTAAGTTTTCTGGCTCTATACAGGTTGGTTTTAGTCAAGTGTACGGAAGAGACTCCAGCAAAAAATTTCCCAAAGTATCTAAGAATAGACATTCGAGGACGAATGTTTCTAAGGGGGAAAGGATGTTACATCTCTCGTTTTCGTACGTTAAAGTTTTGTCTTTAATAAATTGACGTAAACTTGGGGTTGAGATTATCTGGAGATTAGCATATTTATGCTATTTATAACAAGAAATAAGTAAGTGTCATGAAGGAAAGGGTATACGAATTAAAGAAAATAAGTTTCGCTGAAGGTTGTCGAATTGGGATAAACTACGGGTCGAGTATTAATACCCGATACTTATGGACTAATACCATACAAGGTATCATATGACCACGATAGTATGATGTATAAACTATATTAAACATAAGTATAATTTTAAGTAATTTTAGATAATTTTAAATTATGCGGGTAATTAGTTAATTACCGGGTAGTGGGACATCACCTAATTACTTAATAAGTGTATAAAGACTAAATATCCCACCCCAACCCCATGTGGCAGCTAGCCATGTCATAAAGGAATGAATAAGAGCCCGTTTGGCTTAGCTGATTTAGAGTAGCTGATAAGCATATGGGCTGAAAAATACTTTTAAATGCTGAAGCTGATTTAAAAAATAAACAGTTACATATTTGGATAAAAGTGCTGAAATTAATAATAAGCAGCTAAAAATTGGGTATACCAAGAGTTTTGTTTAAAAAGAAGTATTTTAGGGATAGAACAGTAAATATTTTGGTCAAACCTAAAGTGCTTATAAGCTGAAATTTGATAAGTTGGGGGAGACCAACTTATGGCTTTTGGCTTATTTTTGGCTTATAAGTACTAACTTATAAACACTTTTAATTTTACCAAACGCGTAGATAAGTCAAAAAGTGTTTATAAGCCAGTTTGACCAGCTTATAAGCTTAGCCAAACACCCTCTAAGTCATTCCTTGCTAAGGTGTCATGAAGATACACCATGTTTCATTTCCAAGACTTTGCCTAATCAAAGTCTTTCACTTAAAGACTAAAACAGACCATGCCAATGTCATTTTAAAGATTCAAAAACTAAGAACAGAAACGTTACCTCACATGATACTTGCTGGATGAAGTAGACGTTAGCCATTTTCTTTGCAATCAATTCCTACAAAAAAAAACCAACAAGAATTACTGAAGTCTTAGCAACATTATTATATTTTGCGATTCTAACAGAGTACGGTGCAACCTTTTCCAAGAATATCATATAGAATTTTTCCTACTTCGGGTATGTTAAGGCTAAGCTCTTCCTTCTTTTTGCATGATCTCGTAATTACAAAAGTTTGATAGCGAGTCATAAAGAAAAATTCATATCCCAAAATTTACGTATATTTTTCTAGTCTCGCAAATAACGTATATTTGTATGGTTTTGTAAGTTACGGTATTCTCCTTATCGGGACTTCATATTGTAAGGCCCTGAAAAATTTCGCTAAGTAATTTAGGATTTCGTGGTATCGCGTAGGCTTATTATAATATTTTTATGAGCTATTAACATGGTGTACATCCATTTAATTTGGTAAATATGTGTATAAGTCTTATGGTAAGTAATTTGGGGTCCAAGGAAAGGCCTAAGTCTAATAAAAATTGGAAAAGTTCATAATAGGCTAAAATTCCCAATGAGCTTGCACTAGTCCATTCTTTGAATGAGTATATCTAAATATTTATAAGGTTTTAGGTGTTGGATAACCTATCAAATTAAAGGTATTCGAGTCTAGTTTCCAACGCTTTAAATTGTTCGTCATTTGGACATTCCTACACAAAGTTATGATCAAATTACTAAAGGCTGGAAAATGCGATTCAGTGTCAAATCTGCGACCGCAAATCCAGTCGCATTTCTGACATTGCGGTCGCATTCCTGTCGCACACTGGGCCAGTGTAACCCAGTTTTAGGCACCGATTTTGCGGTGCATTATGCGGCCAGCATTCTCGTTTTGTGGCCCGTTCTGCTATAGCAGACCCGACCCCATTTCAATATATAGGCTTTGGGGTTCATTTTGGGGTTCTTTCTTACTGATTTTAGAGAAAGATGAGAGCATATAGAGAGAGAAAGGAGAGGTCTAGCTTCATAATTATCCAAACCTTGCATCAATCTTCAAGAATCAAAGAACCCAATTACAAGTTCTTCATCTAAGAGGTAAGACTCTATACCCTAGGTTTCAAGTTTGGGGTATAAGATGGGTTATTGAGGTATGATTCTTGGGTGTATTATTATTGTATATACATGCATGTACTACTTAGGTTTATGGGAAGATTTTTTAACATAAATAAGTAAATATTTGGTTAGGTAATGAAGGAAAACCTTATAAAAGAGATTTGAAATCAAGATGCTCAATAAGCATTTGATAAAATGCTCAAATGGGCTGAAACCATGAATACTCTCCTAATTTGTGTTCAATTTTGTTATGTCTCAAAGTATATTGGGATTTCTAGGATTTCCGGAAAGTTGTAGTAACTTAAGGAAAGCTTAAACGAGGTATGTATGGCTAACTTTAACTCTTGTAGAATCCCCTTATTGTGACGAGCATACGGTATGTGTATCTTGTATGAAAATATGTGCATTGATTGCCTTTGTTAATTTCCATACCACCAAGTTATATGTGATTGTGAGAAGTGATTTTATGTGCCTATCTTGTTATGTGCAAAGTTTGTAAAAGCTTGAGGATGTCGACATGGAAGTAGGTGTTTACTTATGTGAACTATTTGTGAATTCTTATGATTAATGTACCTTGAACATTGTTGGTTAAGTCTTCCAATATGATTGTGCAAGTAAATAGCAACAAACCAAATGTGGGTGTATGAATATGTTTGTGTGGTAAGAGCTGTGTAACAAATGATGGAAAGAAATCGTAATTGATGCAATTGAAACAACTGTGGTAATATCATATGTGAATTGTCGTGGGCAATTATCATTGTGACTTAAATGTCATATGAGCTGTTTAATATGATGGAAATAGTATTGATGGTTATGGAAATTTTTACTGAATTGTTGTTGTTGTTGTTATTGTTGCTCCTTGTGAATTGTTGTTGTTGTTGTTGTTGTTGTTGTTGTTCTTGTTATTGTTGTTATTGTTGTTTGTGAATTGTGATTATTCGGTGGGATCGGGTTGCGCGCTGCAACACGAAGTAATAAGGTGTGGGTTTTGGTGATAATGGTGGCCAAGGTAATAAGTCTGGCCGAGGTAATAAGGGTGGAAAGTGATCGAAATCACTATTGAAATGAAAATATGAGAAAATTGTGAAATCATTGATGTGATAGTTTTGAAGGGGAAAAGGAGAGATTGTGAAACTTGTTTGGCTTTGATTGTTTCTTTCTCGTGCATTTGATCATTGATTCTATTGATGTATTTTACTTGTGTGTTATTTTGTTTTACTTGGGATAAAGTTTGTTCATACATACCAGTACAATTCAAATGCACTGACGTCCCTTTTGCCGGGGGGGTTATATTCGTGTTATGATTGTATGTGGTTCTATAGCAGGTACTCCAGTCCACCGACAATAGCACCTCCTCTACTTTCCGTCAGCTGTATTGGTGAGCCCCTTTCCTCTTGGGACCCTGCGTGTCTCATGCCGCTTTTATTCCAGAGTCTATTTTGGTATTTGTGTCAGGTATAGCCGGGGCCTTGTTGCTGGTATTTCCATATTATTCTTTAGTTGTATTTAGAGGCTCCGTAGACAGGTTGTGGGTAGTGTTGGGTATTGGAAATTAAAATAGAAATACTGATGTTTGGTAATGATGTATGCAACTTGTAACACCTTTAAAGTGGCGAATGAAGTTTCTAATGAAAATGAAATGGAAATCGTTAATTATATGTTTATAGAATTTGATTAATGGAGTCCGTCTCCTATTTATTCATGAGTTAGTTTTGGTAGAAGGAGACCTATCAGGCTTGCTCGGTCGGGTTTACTCGGTTAAGCGGCAGTCGCGCTCATCGGACTATGGGGCATGACATATATTCAATTTAGTATTTCCCTCTTCCAGTCAGGAGAGCATAGAATTTATATATACAATTAAAGTATTTTCATTACCATCGAGCTATAATCAATGGGCAAGCCCCTACTGGGCAACCTCTGATCAGATGATAAGTTATATACCGATCCTACTGTGATCGAGCGCCTGTGAGCAAGCCGAGTTGGTCGAGAACGGCTTCCCAAGTTCCATCAGAGACTTGTAGACATGAGTTGGAACTTTTTTGCCCCTCAACTTTACAGAGCCAATAAGCAATGGGTGAGGGAATTTTATACGAATCTCCCCGCAATCAGGTTAAAGAAGCCAAAGATGAGGATTCACGGCAAAATGGTGAATTTGACGCTGAAGCTGTGAACCAAGTCTATCACCTACAAGACCATGACACGGCCCCATTCCGTGCAAAAGATTGTGCTTCAGGGGAGTGGTTGGTCTCCAAATTATGCCCAAGTACGGATGTTCCATGGGCAGCTGAAAAGAGAGGGATCACATCCAAAGAATTCACTACTGAAGCAAAGATATGGCTGGCCATTATGCAGTCGCATCTCCCCTGTGCCGTGAGAGCTCAAATGACAGCCTCCATTATTGATGGTATCCAGCTCAATGTTGGTGAGATTTTTGTCAATGAACCGAGCGAGTATCAGCTTCAAAATGGTACATCATTGATATTACCATCTCTTATCACTAAGTTGTGCCAATTTGCTGGGTGGAGGAGGATCCGGGAAACAGCTGGATAGAGCCGGGGAAGCCTATCAATCCCTTGAAGAAAAGAGGATAGGGAAGCACCGTCAAAAGCAAAAAGAGAAAGTTGGGATATTCTTCTCAGACCAATCAGGGTAGTCAGCCATCTTTTTCTGCAGGAGGACCATTTGTTATGCTTTTCGAGGAGAAGCGGCTAACTCGCGACCTAGTAGCTGCCCTTCCACAGACCTGGGGAAATATCTAAGGGACCTTCTGCCTACATTTCAAAGAAACAATTTCAAAATTATCTTGATGACCAGAAGAAACAGGGGGATCACCTTAAGCAGTTGGAGAGGCATATACTGATTTAGCCACGGCGCACGGTACTTTGAGTACTTCTAATGACAATCTGGATAAGGCACACACCAAGATGAAGAAAAGGGAGAAGAAAAGAGACAAATTCTTCACCAACATATGGAAGGGTGTGAAGGGGCTGTGGAAAGTTCTAAAGCCTCAAGAGCCAGTTCCATCGACCGAGTTGGACTGGTCCGAGGAAGAAAGAGAGGAGGATTTGACTGAGTCCGACATCGAGGAGAGCACTTGATGTATTATTCATGGAGCACTTTCCGCTATTTTACTCTATTGTGTTTAGTTGCATTGGGGACATTGCAACATCTTTGGTTGGGGGTGGCTTATTGTATAACTGTTGATCTTGTATAACTGTGGATAACTATGGATATGGTTGATTGGTATTTTGTTTGTTTTTATGTGATGTTATTTTATTTTCATGTGATGTGTTATATTAGTATGTTTATTAGCTTCTTGAATTTTTGTTTTTATATATAATATATTTTATTGATTGATGTTTATTAGGTTCTTAATTTTTTTTAAATAGTATATTTTAATTTTTTGGCGATATCCTTGGTTTTCTTTGTACCACGGTTCTTTTTCTGAGAATGCCAATTTCTTTTTAATCGAGTAACTGTTAGTAAATTTTTGTCGACTTTTCCTGATGATGGATAGCTAGGCTACTTTCTTAAGGGAATTAGTCTTGTAGTTTAGATATAGTTTTTTATAAATTTAGGAAGAATAAGTGGTTTGAGTTGGGGTTTGTGCCCATTGGTCAATTTGTGGCTTGCTTGGTACCAACATGATTTAAACCTCAGCATATAATTTTTTTTATTTTGGAAAAAGAAAAATGATTGAAGTAAAGATCATTGTCGTGACTTTTAAACTCAATTGTTGGCTCTTTGATTCACTAAACAACTTTTTATTCTATATGTACTTATTTGAGTCAATTGTTTGAATTGGATTTTGGATTTGTATTCCACTTGAGTGTTCAAGTTTTATAAGTGGTGAGATTTATTGCCAGTTCTTTTGCATCATTTGTTGTCTAGAACTTGCCCAAAATGTGCTTCAAGGCGAAATCCTAGACTAACTTTGTTTGAAAAATGATGTTAAGCCTTCCTTGGACTGCTATTGTGCCTTAAATTTCTTACCCTTGCATATTTCCCTAGTCAACCAATTTTGAGCTTTTAACATTTTTCTTTGGCAACCATATTATAAGTTTTAACCCTTCGTTGTTTATTGATTTATCTTTTAGCATCCTACCTTCCTAAGTAATTTGAAAGTGTAAACATAGACTAAAAGCCTATGTTTGGGGTGAAGGTGGGAAAAGTTGTGATGTGGAAGTTGCTTAAAAGATGAAAGGTATTCAAAAAATAATAGTGGAACCTTCCTTGAAAAATAAAAATAAAAGGTAAGAAAGAAGAAAAAGGAAGGAAAAATAAGAAATTGTTAATAAATGGAAAACTAGGCGGTGAAATAAAAAATGAATAAAGGGTGGAAAAGTTCCCGAAGGAAGTGTATTTGTTTGTTGAGAAACAAAATTGTAGTGCTTAGCGAGCTTTTGAGTCACTCTAACCAAAACTGTGACCTACCTTAACCAAAATCCTACAATACAACCCTTTAAGTCCTAATTGATTTTCAACTAAGTGTGTCTATATTAGTGGAAAAGTACATGAAGGGCACGCCTATGGTACAACTTGTGTGCATTTGAACATCTTTGTGAGAGAGAGTTAATTCTTTCCGATGTCCCATTTACGTTTTCAATTGAAATTTATGAGTGAGGGATTCTCTCTTAAGTCTGAGGGCACATGCGATTTGATTTGTGAATTTAATCCCATTTTCAATTAAAAAGTGTTACACCCCATGTTTTCATACGTTAGAGTATTCGTAAGTCAATTAATGTAAGCTCAGAAATGAAATCAACTTTGAAAGTACATAAATTAAGTTAATCATTTTAAAATGGAGGTTACAAATATTTAAGATCATGAATACCAAGAACTAAGAGGGTTTGAAGGCTTCGAAGCTAAATGAATTGGAGAAAATAAGTTTCGTCAAAAGTCGACAAGTTGGGAATGTTATAAAATGAGCTTTTCGAGTGAGACTAGGGAGATTGACCTTATAGGAGATTATGTTATGAGTTATTTTAGTCGTATGATAGTCATGTGTCATGTTTTGAAGTCAAGCAAGTTGTAAAACAAAAGTTGGAAAAGGTCATCACAAGTTACATTCATAAATATGGTGAAAATTAGGTCAAATGTAGCTGAGGATTTCTCCCAATGTCTTGTAATTACGGGACGATCTACCTACCAAATTGAATATCTACAAGTCTAGTTTCCAATGGATTAAACCATTCACTGATACAACATTTGACTAGAGAGATATTCATATTTTCACGAGACTGCGCCAAATGGTAGGTGACAAGTAGGTGCATCACCTACTTGCGAAAAGGAGAGGCCACAATTAAAAGACCTAAAGTAGGGCAAAACCTAAAGTAGGGAAAGAGGGGTGTTTTAAGGACATATTAACTCATTTCATTCACTTATTTGTCAGACCAAAAATCAAATTAAACCCCTGCACCTCCTCCCCAAAAATCTCACATGAACCTTAGGTTATTTCGGGTGTTATGATGTGATTCTAGTACCGAAAACCCGGATAGCTTGCTAGTTTCTCTTTCTCCTTCATGCAGCTGCATTGGGGGACAGATATTTGATGGTTAAGGACTAGATTTTGTGGTTCTAATCAGTCCAAAGTGAGTTTATGCTTCTCCTTCCATTATCTATGCTTTTACGAGTTGTAACTCGTCCGTAAAGACTAGACCTAGCAAGTTTCGAATGATTGGTATGATGTTTGTTGTTGCATCACTGTTGGCTGGTTGTGAACTTCTTTTTAAGTTGAATTGATGGTTGGTTTATAGGATAAGAGTATTAATTATATATTTTTTGTTGGGTTGCTCAATTTGAAAGAAAAGACAAGTCGAAACATGTTTTAATAGACCGAAAAACAATTTTGAGTTGTTGAATTATGGGACTGTTTTGTGGGTTATTTCATGTTGTTGTTAGGTTGTCTACTTTGCTAATATTTTTATGGAGTTTGGGAGGATAGAGAGTGTGGAAAAACACCACATAATGGTAGGGTGGTTGGCTGGTCGTTTGATGTTACATTTTTTAGGTTGTTGGACACCACTTTTTTTGTCGTTTTATATATTAAGTGATTAGGGTGTGTCGGATGTTTTGTGGTATATTATGACGGAGATAAGGTTGGGACATGATGCATACATGTTGTTATTGTTGTTTTCTTCTGTTGTTGGTATATGGTATTGGAGGAGGGCCTTGTTATAGGGCAGATGCTACCAAATTTTGCATTAACAAGCTTCTAGTTTAAGTTACGGATTTAGCCTTTACTCAGCACTGATTTTGATTCTCCTTATTTTGTGGTAGAATAAGTTGTGTTGTTTGAAGAATAGCATAGAAGGTACTAAGGACTGAACGGAGTTAAGGTATGTGAAGGTTATCCCTTCTGTCTTTTGACATGATCTATATTACATGAACGGAACGAGCAAATGCACAACTTCTATAAGTTACTCTATTGGTAAAAATGCTATAGATGTGCATGTTCTTATCCTCAAATGGGTATTCATCGTCTGTTCATGGGTCTCATAAAAATACATATTTGATAAAGTTTATCCGAAAGGCATATTTAGTTTTATGGCATTTAGAGAAAATCTTATTAAGGTAGTTCTTATGCATTTCATGCATTTATACATGTACATTGACCCATTACTCAGACAGCATTATATACACGTACATATGTATATATATATATGTATATGGGTTATGGGAAAAGGATATGGTGTTATATACGCACCACCACCTGATCAGCTGGTATACGTCGACGATTTTGCCCACAGTGGCCGAGATGATATGATGGGATGCCCTCAGAGGCTGGATGATATTATGAACACATGTACCTATGCACGATATAACATCCATATGCATATTCATGACATTATAATTATTTCATCATTTACAGAGTTATCCAGACTTACAGGTTGAGTCATTTACTCTATATTGCTTCCATGTCTTTTATGTACTTATTTAAGTACCTTACATACTCAATACATTATTTCTACTGACGTCCCTTTTGCCTGAGGACGTTGTGTTTCATGCCTACAGGTCATGATAGATAGGTTGAGAGTCCTCCAAGTAGGATGTCAGCTCAGTGGAAGGTGTGCGCTCTATTTGCTCCAGAGTTGCTTCTTTGGTTAGTATTATTAATACATGTATTGATTGGCATGGCGGGACCTTGTCCCGACCTTTATGACATTATGTATTCTTAGAGGCTTGTAGACAGATGTCATGTATACGGATACTTGTATGGCCTTGTCGGCCTATGTTTTGAGTATCTAAGGAATCATGCTGGCCTTATAGCCCGTACTTCATATGTATAAGTTTGTATTCCCTCATGCTTTACTCCGGTTTATTTACCTATGATAGAATTGTCACACCTCTTTTTTTCACGGCGCTTTAACATACTCCCGGCGAAAGGGATATATATACAAAAGCGTAAAAGA
>MU670683.1:11288-35471 GCA_026770625.1 Nicotiana glauca
TTTCAGGTTTTTTTTTTTTTTTTTTTTTTTTTTTTTTTTTTTTGTTGTATTTGTAACTTTTTTTTGCTGGTTTTTTATTAAAAAATGGGATCCACAAATAACACATGGCAAGTAATAAATAGCTTAGCATAACGTATTATACATGTGAGCGCAATTGATATACACGCTCTGGTGGATGCGTTTATTAAACTCATTTTGTCAAATTGGAGTGTTCAAATGGAAAATATATAAATTCATGTATCGGCTTTGCAAATTGATACAAGTTTAAATGGCCACGAAACCATTTGGCCTTTAATTAAAAAACCATCTTCTAAAGCATATTATTGATAGTTATGCTAAATCAGAAGAGACAAATAATAAGGAAAAGTAAATTAGCCCTGGAACTGTAAGAAAAGGGAACTTATAATACGGCATAAAAAATTCCTCGTGCGTATGATTGGAGGTAAACTGTAATAATGTCCAAAACAAGAGACAACTATGAAAGAATTCTATGGTTCCCTTTGAGTCCGTTTGGTATGCATTATATTGTAATTAAGTAGCATAATATCTGCATAGAATGGGGTACTAATTTAGTAATTTAAATACCGATCAGTTCTTTATCGTCTACTTGCATAAACCCTAGCATTATCTGTACAATGTTAGGTTGTTACATATTCTCCAACCAAAAAAAAAAAAAAAAAGGTGGTTACATATTCTTTTATACGTATAAATGTGGAGTAAACTGTAATACTATTACATGCATTAAAATTTTAAAATCATAAAATTAATCCTCATAATCTATAGTAATTTATTATTTAAATAGTATATCAAATACGGACAGTATATATTTTAAATTATATTTTGTACGTATACTACTACTTTGCAATATATCAAACTAAATATCCTATACGAAAAAGTTCATGCATCCTACATTACTAAAATAGATGCTTGCATTACTAACTTTCGTATAATAAATAAACTTTATATTACTAATTTTTACCTAATTTGGGTCTAAACCAAACCATCCGTTATTACTTCGAAATTCAAATAGTAGCTTGTCCGTAAAAGCTACATAACCTTTTTCTTACATTAAAATTAAAATTTAACCATAAAAAATTAATTATACGCCCGTCCCCTTTCGTATTGACTCTAATGTAGCTTGTTTGGATGGTGATTATATATTGTTTTATAATATATGATTTATATTGTGTTATATTATATATGTATTATTTACAACATTCAGATAAATAGTATCATTTATTATTATAAAAGAAAAACAAGGTAAAAAGTAAAATTATTTTACAGTAAAAAGATAAAGGTAAAGAATAAAATATAATTATTTAATAATAAGAAAGGACAATATAATATTAAAATAAGGTAATACCGCGATCACACTAAATTAGTCGTTATATAATTGATATTTTTATTGTTACATAACGATAAAATTAATATTTAATACAATAAAATTTAAATAACAATAAAAATAAATATTTATATTTAAAATAATAATAAGATACGATAGTAATATAGTATGTAACAATCTTCCAAGTAAAATATGACAATACGTTGAAATATGATTGTTTATATTCCACAATTGTTCTGCGGTGGCGCTTGGTTGAAAAGTTGGTCAAAATTTCTTTCTAGACTTTTTTTGTTTGTATAATTGGAAAAAACTTTGAGATTATTTATTTAAATTTTATGTTCACACTATAGGCTAAAAGTGTGAACTAATTTTATTTTTTATTTTTAAAAACGGAAGCATACACATTAATTTCCGCTGAAAAATTGCCGTCGTTTCACATGTTATCCGGCGGTGGAAGGTTGAGGTCCAGATTTAGACAGTTGGTGGTGATGGCTGGTTGATTTACATCGTTAAAGTTGTAGTTTAGCACCGACGATGATTCTGACTCAGTTTGGATCCCACACCCACTGACGCTATCGCCGCCACCTAAAAAAGCAACCGTCCCTCTTTGGCTACTGGGGTCATGATGATTCACTTCAGCTCCAGTTAAAGCCTCTAAATACTGATAATCACGCGCTGACGGCGGAGCAGAACCTCCGGCAGCAGGAAAATGAGGAAACTGATGGTTCTGTTTTAGATACGTAAAACTCGCCGCACTACCAACGGAGGACCCACCGCCTAGGCTGAGATTGTTCTGCTTCAGATACGTGAAACTCCCAACACTACCAACGGAAGACCCACCTCCGAGGTTGACATTCAACGGTGCCGGCGACAAGCCCTTAATAACTGTCGGAGGAGGAAAATTGGTCTTTGCCTTTGTACCGTGAAACTCCCTCGCCGCAGCATCATAAGCTCTGGCAGCGTCCTCCGCTATATCAAATGTCCCCAACCACACACGAGAATTTTTGCCAGGATCTCTGATCTCAGCAGCATATCTCCCCCACGGCCTCTTCCTCACACCCCTATAATGTATTTCCTTTGAAATCCCACTTTTCATATTCTCCGCTGCCGGAACCACCACTGTCACCGCCGCATCACCCATAACATTCTGCGCCATCTGAAAATGGAGGATAGATAGACAAGTAGTAGTATACAACTGAGCAAAAAGAGTGAAGAAAGGAAGTAGTATTATAGGAAAAGAGATGTCCAGATAAACTTTGATCGAAGAGAGATAGCCACCACCTTCTTGGAATGAGAAGGCGATAAAGTACGCGGCATTTGTGTTTTGTTGGCGGTTATTTCTGACTCTTCCTTCCATTATTTTGAGCATTATCAGACTACATCATGTTCTATTTTTAAAGTATCATAATTTTAAAAGTTAAATTCAGGCGAAATGGCCTCGTGGCAGTTAAAATTTGTACTCGATTTTTGAAGCCAATATATAAATTTTTGGTTTTTCCATTTTAGCACCTCAACTCAACTAGTTGATTATAAATAAACCCCTTCGTCAGAGCCTATAACTCAACTACTTGACTAAAAGAACACATCAAATACTAAAACCATTTATTATTTTACACGTGTCATCCGTGAGTCCCATTGTTTTATAATTAATTTATCAAAATTTCTTTCTTATTTTATTTCTTTCATTATTCCTTCTACACCTTTTATCGCCATCAGTGTGAGAAAGATCTCAGCCATCACTTCACCATATGCTTAATCTGTCATGAACTTTCATAAAATTCATTCCATTTTTCACTTCTAATCAAGCTTCAAATATGCGACACGGCGGGACAGGAAAAATTCCGATAAATTATGAGGGTATATTACAAAGACGCCGCAGAAGCTTTGCTTGTTTACGATGTGACTAAAACGCACACTTTCGGGCGGCTATCGAGTTGGCTTGAAGATATACAGCAACAAGGAGACAAGACTGTAATAGTGGTTGAGAACAAGTGTGATGCAAGAGAAAATATTAGGTCTATTAGTGTAGAGAAAGGTGAGGAATTCGCAAAGAGTAATGGATATTTGTTTATTAAAGCTTTTGCTAAAACGACGGTGAATGTGACATCGGCGTTTGATAAGATGGCGGAGAGAATATGTGAGAAGATGGGATACGAGGATGTTGAGCAGGCTGATGAAGCTCTGAGAATTAATATTTGGAATTGGAAATGGTTTAGGAGTAGAAAGAACACATGGAATGAAGGGAATTTTGCGGGGATGAGGGAAGTGGGTGTAATTTATTTTTTTTCTTTTTAATTTGTATTTTTTTTCTAGTTTTAGATTTTTTAGATCAAAACTATTGTAGTGACACGCGTAATTTTCGTGACCTGCACACACTTTGTCCAAATCATCTCTGTCATTGCCACATGTGCATGATCAACGGTCAAATAGGTTTATTAGTTACTGGATACATGAGTTTGAGTATTCAAATGGGAACAATGTACATTCGTGTATCGGATTTTATTTAAATGGTCACGAGCCCATTTCGCCTTAAATTTAAAAGCGAAACTTTCGCTTTTGGATGGTAAAAAGATATTATATTAAATTAAAAAAAAACTTACTAAAATCCATAATATAAAATTTCCTTTTAACTGTAAGTTATATTTAACTTAAGGCATGCTTATAGAGTAACAGTTAATATCCTCACATATAAAGTAGTAAACTTAATGATTAATGTCTTAATCTAAATGACAACATTGGAATTATTCTTTTGTTCTGTTTACGTCGAAAATACGAGTAACAATTAAATTTGTTTATGGTTTTAAAGATACTTGATTTAGTTTAGTACTAATTAATAACCAAGAAATCAAATGCATAAGTCAAGGAAATAAGTTGAATCTAACCAGTGTTTAAGCCAATCTTGACCTCGAGCTGTGATCGCCTCGAGATTGGTCAACAAGAATAGTAAAATAAAGACAATGAAGCTAAGAGACAATTCTGATGAAATATGAGCAAGAAAGTAAAAGAGTATACCCTTGCCAATGATTGATGATGGTTACAAGTTATTGGGTCCCCTTTATATAGTAGAGGGGTCCTAAATAAGGTATATTTCTATTTACAATAAGGAATCTTATTGGGACAGTTGTCTAACCATCTAGTACGGATTCATACTAAAGCGTACGAATCTATTCCGAAATTTCTGCCATGATCATGGGAACGTGACGGGAATCTTGCTGTTCTGCAACAAACCTGTAGCTGCATCATCTCGAGGTTGGTCATACTCGGCTTCAGTGCTCGCCACGTACTCCAATGTTCGAGCTAGGGTGTTCATGGTTCGGTTTGGATCGGTTTTTCCCTAAAAAGAAACTAAACCAAATAAGTCGGGTTTTAAAATATTAGAACCAAACCAAATCAAACCAATTAAGTCGGTATTTCTCGATTTGGTTTATGTCAGTTTTTCGGTTATTTGTCGGTTTTTTCGTAAATATAAGACATACACTACCAAACACATATTCCGGAGATCACATTTTCAATGTTACACTATCAAATCAATTGTCCTTTGAGAAATATATTATTTATCAAGATATGTTGATGATAATTGAATCAAATAGTGATGAATAATTTAAGGACTTAATTAAAAATATATTATTTTTAACATGAAATGGATTCTTACACTTAATAAAAGAAAACTACCAATCAAACTAGAATGTAAAGGTAAAGAACTATACTAAAAGTGCAAACTATTAATATTTACCATTAAATTTTTGAAACTTAATATTAAAAAAAATAATATATATATATATATATATGTATATTAAAAAATTTGAAATAGCTACTTCTATAGTCAGTTTGGTTCGATTTTTTTCTGATTAAAACTAAAACCAAACCAAAATTTACCGGTTTTTAAAATTCAAACCCAAAACCAAACCAAACCAAAAAGTATCAGTTTTTTTGGTAGGTTTGATTTGGTTTTTGGTTTGGTTCGATTTTTTGGGTTTTATGAACACCCCTAGTTCGAGCCTTGTACTCTGTCATCGGGCTCGAGCTTAATCCATCGGCCTCGAGCTCGGCCCATCCTAAACTCGAGCTTGAAGTGATTGTTCGAGCCCCTGAAATCGGGCATACCTGATTTCGACCGTATACAGATAATCCCTGCATTTCTTAAAGTAAGATTATAAGAAGCGATTTGATCCTCGATCCTCCAATGCCTCGATCATGATGTCAATCTCGTGATGTCAGCGACTGAAGTGATTGAATCTTTTAAGCATCGGTTGCGACATCGAATGAGACTTATCCAGGGAGCAAAGACTCCGGTTGTCTTTCGTCTTTGAAGAAGTCAAACGCAGCCTAGAAAGAGGCTACGAAGCGGTCGAGGGTTGAGTGAGGGCCAGTGGTTGCGTTGCGAATATTGAATTCCATGTGCTAGATATCCCTGCTTCTTTGAATCTGTTACTGGGTAGGCCATGTAACCATGCCTTTGGGTGCTCTTCCTTCTTCGTTACAACAAAAGATCAAGATGCCAAGAGATGGGGGAATTCTTACTATCCATGGAACCCCCTATTTCCCAAGGCCATTAATTGAAGGTGGCTGATTGTCGGCCGTTGGTTTCCCCAAACCGTTAAAGCGACCACTATAAATAGGTCAATTTTACAACTTTTACAATCTTTACTTCTCAAATCTTTTTCAAAACCTCACTAGCTTCTTCATCTTTCCTGAGTTCGTCCTTTCCTCAACCCGTTCTTGGTACAACATCAACTTCTTCTGTTATTTGAATTTCTCAGTAGTAACAACCAAAACATCTAAAACCTTTTCTCAGAAAGAAAAAGCCTCCTCATCATCACGGCCGGCCAGATGTAGAACGACGGTGCCACCTCGTATCGAGGAATGTATTTCCAGGCCATGTGAGCTATCCTTTGATTTCAAGACTGCATTGGTTCCAGGCCGATGTGAGACCATGTCTCGATACATTTGCATGATTACTGAAGATGAACCTAAGCAGGTGAAAGAGGATTGTAATTAAGGGGATAAGGATGTCGTGATTCCTTCCCCCAAAGAGGACATCACCAACCATAAGGTATGGTACTTAAGCGTGTATACCTACCCTTCCACATTGGGTCTCGTAGATCCAGTCATTCTTGATTTCTGCCACTAATATCAAGTGACTCTTGGCCAGATCAACCCTTTTTTCTAGCGCATCGTCAATTTGATCAGGTATTTCTCAGGCCAGATTGAAGGGATTCCTTTTACCCTCGACCACTGATTAGACTGTACAACGCTTGCCTTTATCGAGGCGGTCTGATAAAGCTCCAACATTGAGGAGGATAAAGACCGAGGGTGGATGAGCCGGTTTGTCCGCATCAGGACTTCCGATTTGATTCATGCTTAGAGGATGCCATTCCCCGAGGAGTGGAACATGAAATGTA
Organism: Nicotiana glauca; assembly: GCA_026770625.1. Classification (NCBI taxonomy): domain Eukaryota; kingdom Viridiplantae; phylum Streptophyta; class Magnoliopsida; order Solanales; family Solanaceae; genus Nicotiana; species Nicotiana glauca. The sequence continues at coordinate 18,033 of MU670683.1, forward strand.
ATTACAAACTTATCAATGATGATTAATATTTTTCTTTCCCTATTCTTCCTTGATTTGACTCCTTTTTGATGATGTAGCTGCCCTTAGGTTCCCTGGTGCGATTCCAGACCTCGCAGTTTGGGTCTGACAACTGGCCTCCACCTCTTCATATGCGGAACTCGGTTGGCGTGATTTGGCTAAGGGCCGATGGGAAGATAAAAACCATAGTGAGCTCCCTTATTCATATATTGGTGTTTCTCAGTAAAATACTAACTTTACCCTTATGCAGCCCTCGGAGATGTCATTGCTGTGCGGCCGACCCCACCCATTAAAGAAGAAATCCCAAACCAACAAAGGAGAAGAAAAGGAAAAGGAATTCGCGTGCGAGGTCCCCGAAGCCCAAGAAAAGTAAGGCTCAAAAGCCTAGGGCCGATCCTGTGACCCTATCTGCAAAGTGTTCTAATACCTTCAGGATGATGAGGAGGAGAAAGAAGATGACGACTACCTATTGGTAGCTCGAAAAAGAGGAAGCACCGAGGCTTCAAAATCTTCTAAACCGGTGATGGATGAAGCGGTTCATTTTCGAACTGAAGAAATCTCGGAGGGGAGTTCGAGCAGAGTCCCCGAGCCATCGGGCGGCAAAAGAGCACCTCGTCTTATAGGTCATTTGGCGAGTCAGTTCTAGGAGCCTAGTTACGGGGCCCTCCAAAGAGAAGATAATGTCCCGATTGAATCACTTGGGATAATCAATGTAGAAGAATCTCCGCCTGGCCCTGTGTTCTCCGAAGGGCAATTGTGAGATGCCCAGGCCGTGAGGACTCCCAATATGGGAATGATCTACGAAAAGAATGATATTTTTCGGGAGTGCTTGCAGGGGTCGAAGATGGTCCCGATCCTGATGCTTTGTTTATCTTTGATGAGGCTCAGAGGCTCCTCGAACAAGTAAGTTTCTTCCTTCATAATTACGCTCGAGTTTTATTCTCATTTTTCTAAGTCTGACTCCTTTTCTTTGTGTGAAGGCCGTAGCACTTCATCAACAAGCATTTTCCAAATCTCGAGCCGAGCTTGCCCGATGCAAAGTTGAACTAAAGAAGCTAGTGGAAGAGAGGGACAACCTTAAACGCCTATATGTACAGAAAGAGGGGGAGGTCAGGGATTTTGAGTTGAATTGACGAAGGCTCATCAAGAACAAACTGAGCTCACTGAAAATGTAATGTAGCCTTTGGGGGTATGTTATGTATTCATTTGATTTAGCGATTAACACTTCAACTTTGCAGGCCCAACAGGAGGGTGTGTTGGTGGAGAAGCTTCGAGAAGAGCTCAAGGCAAAAGAGGCCGAGACCTTAGGTTGAAGAAACATATGGATCGTCTCGCCTAAGAGAAAGACACGCTTTGGGATCAACTGACTTTGTTTGAGCGCCGGCTCCAAAATGTAAAGGAGGAAAGCCTGGCCCGGAGCGGAAAGATTGAGGAGATTGAAGCTAAATCGACTGCGAAGCTTGCCAAGGCCAAATCTAATGTAGAGGCGTCTGTGTCCTCTTATCGAGCTAACGCCGAATCTGCTAACATTCGGGCACAAGAAATCTCCATTACGTCTGAATTCAAATTATCATTTGCTCTCGATCATGACATACGACAATCCCAGAGAGAAACTCTTGAGAAGGTGCACGCTCGTGGCTTTGACCTCACAGACGATATTGAAAAGGCAAAAACTTAGAGAACGAGGTTGCCGCTTTACTCTTTGATGATTAAGATTCCGCTAGTGGCTCCAAGGGTGGAGTATATGAGGATGAAGTCCCCGAGGAGAAGGTTCCCGAAGATGCAGCTCTCAAAGATGCAGCTCCCGAGGATACGACTCCCGAGGATGTGGCTCCCATAGTAGAGTAGGTTCTTTTGTTTTTTGTTTTTGTGTACGTACCCTTATGGGCACTATAAATACCCTTTATAAATATAAGAAATTCCTTTTCTCTCCATATTCAATTTGTTTTGAATTCTACTTCGTCTTCGTTTTGTGAAATATTTTGATGTTATAACTTCAATAATCGAGCTAGAACTGGATCGACCTCAGAGTAAAACAAACCCTTAGGTTTTTAATAATAAATGGGTGATCTTTGGACTTATAATGGAATACCTCTTAAGGTTTTTTGACAGATCCTCAAGTTGTGCTTAAGTCGATTTGACGCGATCTTAGAATGATGAGACCCCTAGGTCCGAGTTAAGTGAGAAAATCTCGAACTCTAAGTGTATCAACCTTTTAGGCTTACTAAATCGCCCCGTAGGCTCTTTTATTTTCTTACTTAGGCTCTTTTAGGTCGGCCCTTAGGCTCTTTAAGTTGGGCCAATTCGGCCTCTAAAACGACTATAATTTTCCCTCTTTTCGATTGAAAGACTTAGTGAAAATTTCTTTGTGCCTTAGCATGTGTTTTTGTACCCGTTGGATTTTTTTAAGGTTCAATCAATCTGAACCCAGTTTTTTCTTAATATGTTTGTGTTAAGACAATTTAATACCACTTGAGGCTTTTTCGAAGGCTGATATTATCGAAGCCTTTAAATTATTCGAAGGCTAATTTTATCGAAGCCCCTTTTTATTTGCTTTGCCGAGGGTAGCCTTATTTAACCGATTTTTCAAAGTATTTGAAGGTCTTTAACTTATGGCAAAAGTCGGACGTCTTCGAACCGCATCATTTTAGCCAAAACCTTGTTATATAACCGTAGTCTTTAATATGATCGTAACTTCGGATGTGTCTCTTGGACTTGTTTCCCGATAACCTTTCAAACTTTTTCAAAATATTTGTTCCCGAGTATGATGGCCTTGGCCTTTGCGTCGAGGGATGCCTCTTTGAGGTAATATAAATTCGAGTTTAGATATTCGAATGTGTTGATTGTCGATGACAGTCCCCGAGTTCTCGAGGCGTATTTGCATTTTGGCCCTTGAGCCGTTTCTCACAGAATCACAAGTATGGAGTTTGTATAGTAGCAAATTTATTTGAGAAACAATGTGTTTTGATAAAGAAAATCTACTATTCTATATGGACGCGGTTCATCTGACCGTTGGGCCCATTACATAGTTTTCCTATTAAGGCCCTCTTTGGCGTGAAGTATTTTCTAAAAAATATAACCACTGAGGGTAATGCCCCCCTAGTATTCGAGGTTGATTGAAAAAAAATCCTTGGATACTGTTGAATTCTCCTTAAGTAGAAGATAATTGTTGCCTCATTAAAAACCTCACCGGAAAACCCATTTGGGGTAAAATACGATCTGAGGGAAAAAAAGTGCAATGCGTGCTTTAAAACCTAAGGTCTTCGTTTAGAAAAGTTCCCTCGACATCTTCGATCGAACACCTACAATGAGTTAGTTTTAAATTCAAATGGAAAAAATGAGAATGTCATACCTTAGCAGTGATATCGTTTAAGTAGTGATGCATTCTAATTGTTCGCCTTCCATCGTGCCAAGTTTATAAGATCTTTTACCGACAACTCAGATGACTCAGTACGGTCCTTCCCAATTCGGACCTAGTTTCCCTTCATTCAGGTCTCAAGTATTGATGGTGACTTTCCGTAGAGCTAAGTCCCCGATTCCAAAGTCTCAAAGGTTGGTCCTTCTATTATAATATCTCTCGATTCTTTGTTTTGTAGCTTCTCATTTTTCATATGATAGATTGAGGCTAGTATTCATAGCCTCCTGATTTGTTTCCTCTGATGCATGTCAAAATCTGGCGCTGTGCTCCCCGACCTCGATTGGAATCAAGACCTCGGGGTCGTATACTAAAGAGAACGGGGTTGCCCCAGTGCTGGACTTTGATGTCGTTCGATATGCTTAAAGAACCTCAGGTAGAACTTCTCTCCACTTTCCTTTCGTGTCATTCAACATTTTCTTTAAGTTTGAATGATAGTTTTGTTTGTTGATTTGGCTTGTCTGTTCCCACTCGGGTGGTACAGTGTCAATAAGATTCTCTTTATCTTGTGTGCTTCGAGCAACTCCATTACCTTGTTGCCGACGAATTGCTTCCCGTTGTTGCATACAATTTCGGCAGGTATCCGGAGTCGACACACGATGTGGTCCCAGATGAAGTCAGTAACTTCTTTTTCTCTGACCTTCTTGAAGTCTTGTGCTTCCACCCATTTAGAAAAGTAGTCAGTCATAAACAAATTGAATTTATCTTTACCTGGGGCCATTGGTAGAGTGTCGATGACGTCCATTACCCATTTCATGAAAGGCCATGGGGACAGGACTGAGTGAAGTTGTTCTCTGGGCGGTGCAAACCTTTGACATTTACCACACTTTCTAACAAAATCTTTAGTGTCTATTTCCATGCTATCCTAGTAATACCCTGCTCTAATAATTTTGCGAATCAAGAACTTGGCACTGGAGTGATTCCTACAAGTGCGTGAATGGATTTCTCGTAGAACATAATCGGTATCCCTCGACCCTATACACACCGCCAGTGGTCCATCGAACGTCCTCCTGTACAATGTTCCATCTTCATCTAATGTGAACCTAGCAGCCGTGGTTTGTAGAGCCGTTGAATCTTTATGGTCAATGGGAGCTTTCCATTTTTCATTCAATATACTTATTCCTCCAATCCCAAGTCAAACTTGTAAAATGTATCTCGACATGACCCTCTTCGACCACAGACCTCGATAATTGGACAATAGTCCCTGGGATAATAGCATCTTCTTCAACCGATGACCCCAAGTTGGCAAGTACACCGGCCTCACTGTTTTGTTCTCGAGGCGCATGATCTAGAGTCCACTCCTTGAAGTGGCGCAAGGTTACCTGTAGCTTGTCCAAATATCTTTGCATCCTATCCTCTCGAACTTCGAAGCTTTTATTTACTTGGTTTACCACCAACAGAGAATAGTACTTGCTTCAATGACTTCTGCCCCCAAGCTTTTAGCTAGTTGGAGACCTACAATCATGGCCTCATATTTGGCCTCATTATTAGTCAACCTAGAAGTTTTAATATATTGTCTAATAGTGTTACCTGTAAGTGGCTTCAAAATGAGGCCGATTCCAGACCCTTTCACATTCGAGGCACCGTCCGTGAAGAGGGTCCATACCCCCGTTGATGTACACAATTTGAGCAGAAATTCTTTTTCCACTCCGAGCAGGAGGGCTGGTGTAAAATCAGCCACGAAGTTAGCAAGATTTGAGATTTGATGGCCGTCCGAGGTTGATATTCGATATCGTACCCACTAAGTTCGACTGCCCATTTGGCCAATCGGCCTGATAGCTCGGGCTTATGTAAAACATTTCGGAGAGGATAATGGTTAACACAAATATTGGGTGACATTAGAAATATGGATTTAGCTTTCTAGACGCACTTATTAATGCAAGTGCTAATTGTTCTAAGTGCGGGTATCTAGTTTCAGTATCTCCTAAAGTCCAACTTACATAATAAATAGGGAATTGCGCTTGCTCTTCTTGAACTAGTACCCCACTTACCACTATCTCAGAGACTACCAAATATAAGTAAAGCTTGTCATCTACCTTTCGAAGTGTGAAGCAAAGGTGGGCTCGATAAATATCGCTTCAATTCCTCCAATGCTTGCTGGCATTCCGGGGTCCATGCAAAATCCTTTTTATTTTTTAGCAAGGAAAAGAACCTGTGGCTTCAATTCGGCAACCTCGAAATGAATCGACCCAAGGCGTCTATTCATCCTGTTAACCTTTGTACGGCTTTCACACTATCGTAGATAGTGATATCTTTGATGGCCTTGATCTTGCCGGGGCTGATTTCAATCCCTCGATTTGATACCATGAAGCCGAGAAACTTTCCCGAACCGACCCAAAGGCACATTTTTCTGGGTTAAGCTACATATTGTAATTGCTCAAGATTTTGAATGTTTCCTGCAAATGAGTTAAATGGTCCTTTGCGCGCAGGGACTTAACCAACATATCGTCAATGTAAACTTCCATTGATTTACTTATCTGTTCCTCGAACATTCAGTTAACTAAGCGTTGGTATGTAGCTCCAGCATTTTTTAGCCCGAAGGCATTACATTGTAACAGTATGTTCCAAACTTAGTGATAAACGAGGTCTTCTCCTGGTCTTCCGGGTTCATCTAAATTTGATTATACCCGGAGTAGGCGTCGAAAAAGGTAAAGTTCTCGTGGCCGACCATAGCATCGATCATGCGGTCGATGTTAGGCAGTGGAAAAGTGTCTTTAGGGCATTACTTTTTTAAATCCTTATAATCTACGCACATTCTAAGTTTGTTCCTCTTTTTAGGGACTACAATTATGTTGGCTAACCATTAGGGGTATTATATCTTTTTTTGCTTTACGGGTTTTTACCTTGGGTCAAGGCTTAGCCAGTGTGTTGTTATTTCCGCTGGGATCCCTATCATGTCTAAATGGGACCAAGTAGAACAATCCATATTATTGATAAGAAATTGAATGAGTTTTACCTTGTGTTCTGGGGTTAACCCTGATCCTAGGTATACCTTTCTCTCGGGCATGTACTCGATCAATATGACATGTTCTAGTTCCTTGACAGTTGACTTGGATGCATCGGAATCTTCGGGAACAACGAAAGTTCGAGGAGTAAGGCAATCCTCTTCTTCTTCGATTACTTGTTCCTCCGGTTCGGACGAGGCTTGGGACGGTGATTGCTATTTGACCGTCTGCTTATCTTTGGTGCTCGATTTTTTCGAGGTCGAAGCCACTGGTATCTGTGTCACCTCATTAACTACAAACATTTCCCTTGTAGCGTGTTTTTCTCCGTAAGCTGTTTTCACACCATCCATTGTTAGGAATTTCATCATCTGATGAAGAGTTGAAGCTACTGCCCTCATGTTGTGGATCCGCAGCCTCCCGAGTATCGCATTATATCTCATGTCGCCTTCGATGACATGGAACTTTTTATCTTGGATGGTCCCGGCCATGTTGACTGGTAGGATTATCTCCCCCTTCATTGTTTCGCTCACTATGTTGAAGCTATTTAGAACTCGAGATGCAGGTACAATTTGGTCTCGTAGGTCGAGTTTCTCTACGACCCTTGATCTGATTATGTTTGCTGAGCTACTTGGATCTACTAAAACACTTTTAACTTGAATTTTATTTAATAAAATAGAAATTACTAGTGCGTTATTGTGCGGCTGAGATATGCCTTCCACTTCCTCGTCATTGAACGATAAGACGCCCTCAAGCATATAACTCTCAGTCCGTTTTTCTAAGGTGATAGACATAGTGGTGCGTTTGAATATAGGCCCCTGTGGAACGTGACACTGCCACGATCATATGAATTATATGTTGCAGTTCTTCCTGCTCATTTTTTTTATTTGCGTCTCTTTCTCTGAAGTGATTCTTAGCTCGATGACTGAGAAACTCTCGAATATGACCCTCGTTGAACAATCGAGCTATTTCATCCCTCGGCTGCCAGCAGTCTCCAGTCCTATGGCTACGTATGCCATGATATTTACACATCAAGTTTGGGTTTCTTTTAAAAGGATCGATTTGTATAGGTCCGGGCCACCTGGTGTTTTTGATCCTCCCAATAGCCGATACGATCCCCAGTTCATCTACACTGAAATTATGCTCTGACATGAGGTGCTGCTGTAGGATCGGTATGTTTATCAAAACCATGCTTATTCATAAGTCCCCAAGAATTGTGTCCTCAATCATTTCTCCGATCATTCCGAGGGGGATTGCTCCCCGAACGGTTGTTTCTTTGATCTAAGACATATGGCGGATACTGGTTCCCTGTCTGTATCCTTTATGGCCTTAACCATCAATCTATTTGGATGAGCTGAGCCCAGGGGGCTCCCAACTGGTCATCCTCGACCTTGATTTTCGACTGATAACGATTATGTACATCTGCTCAAGTCACAGCTAGATACTCGACCAAATTTTGCTTCAACTATCCTGACGCGATCGAACTCCGCTCGTTCAACCCCTTCATAAAAGCTTGCATGGACCAATCATCTGAGACCAGTGGTAATTCCATTCGCTCCATTTGAAATCAGGATATGAACTCCCTTAGCATCTCATCATTCCTCTATTTTATCTTAGAAACTTTCGATTTCCTTATAACAACCTTTATAGACCCGGCGTGTGCCTTCATGAAGGCGTCTGCTAACATAGCAAACGAATCGTAGAATGTAGCGCCAAGTTGTGATACCAAATCATTACTCCCTTTGACAAAGTTTCCCCAAATTTTTCAACAAAACCGACTCGATCTCATCATCATTTAAGTCGTTTCCTTTAATCCCGCAAGTTTACGAGGTAATGTGTTTATTAGGATCGGTTGTCCCGTTGTATTTAGGTATATCGGGCATACAGAACTTTCTAGGAATGGGCTTCGGAGCGAAACTCGGAGGGAATGGCTTTTTTATGAATTTCTTGGCATCCACACCTTTCAAGACCGGAGGTTCCCCCGGTATTTAATCAACACGAGAGTTATAAGTCTCCACTTTTTTGTCATTATCCTCAATCTTTTTCTCCTCGGACTCTATTCTCTTGGTGAGCTCCTCGAGCATCCTTATAATCATGGGATCATCCCCGAGCCATTACCGTTTGATCTTTCTGGCACTGGCTCAGTACGACGAGTGTTTTCTGGTTCGACTATATTTGGAGTTTTGTGCTGACTTCGAAGCTGAGCGATAGCAACCTATTGAGATTGTATCATCTCAAATATTACTTGGATGTTGACTCCCCCATCTCCTATACACTGTGTTCCTTGGCTACCACATCGGGCTTCCCTGCGTACACTTCCTCCAGGGTCTATGCCTCAATCTGTATTCACAGCAATGAATGAACAAACATCGACTGGTTCCATATTTGGCACTTCCCCAGGGTTAATCGGTGGTACACCGACCCCTTCATTGTTGTTTTCCCCATGAAATACAAGACCATCATCGCTATGTACGGGTGTGTTTTGCGAGTTTGACATGTTTTAATCTAAGAACAAAAATTCTTGATGCGAACAAGTGTGAAAATAACGTGTGTTATCAGAATCAGTACATAAATAACCGCTATTATCTTTAGCCCAACGGTGGGCACCAAACTGTTTACCTCGAAAATACGAGTAACAATTAAACGTGTTTATGATTTTAAAGATACATGATTTAGTTCAATACTATCTAATAATCAAGAAATCAAACGCATAATTCAAGGAAATAAGTTGAATCAAACTAGTGTTTAAGCCAATCTTAACCTCGAGCTGTGATGGCATCGAGGTTGGTCAACATGAACAGTAAAATAAAGACAATGAAGTTAAGAGACAGTTTTGATGAAATATGAGCAAGAAAGTAAGAGTGTATATTCTTTGCCAATGATTGATGATGGTTACAAATGATTGGGGTCCCCTTTATATAGTAGGGGAACCCTAAATAAGGTACATTTCTATTTACAACGAGAAATCTTATTGGGACAGTTGTCTAACCGCCTAATAGGAAAATTAAGGGTTATATTCTTGACTTCTACATTTGATTTCTTGATTATTAATTAGTATTGAACTAAATCACGTATCTTTAAAACCATAAACAAGTTTAATTGTTACTCATATTTTCGAGGTAAACAGTTTGGCGCCCACCGTGGGGCTAAAGATAATAGTTGTTATTTCAGTACTGATTCTGTAACACACATTATTTTCACACTTGTTCTTGTCAAGATTTTTTGTTCTCCAGTTAAAACATGTCAAACTCGCAAAACGCACCCGTACACAGCGATGATGGTCTTGAATTTCATGGGGAAAACAATAATGTAGGGGTCGGTGTACCACCGATTAACCCTGGGGAAGTGCCAAATATGGAACCAATCGATGTTAGTTCACACATTGCTTTGAATGCGGATTGAGGCGTAGAAAGGAGTGTACGTAGGGAAGGTTGATTTGGTGGCCAAGGAACACAGGGTGTAAGAGACGGGGGAGTTAGCCTCTAGGTAATATTCAAGATGTTATAGGCTCAGCAGGTTGCTATCGCTCAGCTTCAAAGTCACATGTGGTCGAACCATAAATCATTTGTCGTACTGAGCCGATGCCAGAAAGGTCGAACGGTAATGGATTGGGGACTTATGCTTCAATTTGAAGATGCTCGAGGAGATCACCAAAAGAATCGAGTCGGAAGAGAAAAAAATCAAAGATAATGACAAGAAAGTGGAAACATACAACTCCCGAGTTGATCAAATACGGGGGCACCCCTGATCTTAAAAGGTTTGGATGCAAAAAATGTTCGTGCAAAAGCCATTTCCTCAGAATGCAGCTCCAAATCCCATTCCTAAGAAGTTCCATATGCCGGACATACCTAAATATAATGGGACAATCGATCCTAATAAACACATCACTTCGTACACATACAGGATTAAAGGAAATAACTTAATAATAATGAGATCGAGTCGGTTTTGTTGAAAAATTTTGGGAAAACTTTGTCAAAGGGATCAATGATTGGTATCACAACCTACCATCGAATTTCATCGACTCATTTGCCATGTTATAGCAGACGCTATTGTAAAGGCGCACGCCGGGGCCATAAGGGTCGTTACGAGGAAAATTGACGTTTTTAAGATAAGATAGAGAGGTGATGAGGGAGTTCGTATCCCGATTTCAAATGGAACGCATGGAGTTGCCACTGTCATAGATGATTGGGTTGTTCAAGCATTAACCCAACGTTTGAACGAGCGGAGCTCGATAGCATCACGACAGTTGAAACAAAATTTGATCGATTATCCATCTGTAACCTGGGCATATGTGCACAATCGATATCAATCGAAGATCAGTATCGAGGATGACCAATTAGGAGCCCCTTCCGGTTCAGTACATCCGAACAGGCTAGCAGTCAAAACCCAGAGGGACATTAACAGGTAACCTTGGTCAAACAAGGAGCATTATCAAATGCGCGGGAATCTATCAGGTGCAATCCTGTAGTTCCAATGTAAAGGTGCAAGGGGATCTCCCGGGCTGCAATTCCGTAGTCCCAAATTGAACATACAGGGGAGCACCCGGGATACCGTCCCGTAGTCCCAAAGTAAATACACAACAGCAACAAGAACTAAATTCAATCAATTTCATATCAAGGTAAAGCAATTAATCCTAACCTAGCACATTTCATGTAATACAAATAAGGCAGTTAAGGCAAATATAGCAATTTAGCCAACTATTCATGCTTCTCTAGGCTAACAGAAGGCTTAATTTCCAAACAGTGTAAGCAAGAAAAATAAAGATCACAATTCAAGGCTATTTTTAGTGAAAAACTAGATTTCCAACAATTAGCAAAAGTACGCGCTCGTCACCTCATGTACAAGGCATTTCAATTATCATAATATCAAATCCTAAGCTGAAAGGTCCCCAATGCAAGGTTAGACAAGCCACTTACCTCGAACCGGCTCAAATGTCAACCCGAAACCACGTTCTTGCCACGAGTATCCGACTCCAAATGATCCAAATCTATTCAATTAAATTTCATAATATAAATAACACTTCAAGTAACTGATTCTACAACTAAATTCTAAGCTAATACACCAAATTAGGCAAAATGACCAAAACGCCCCTCGGACCCACATCTCAGAATCGGGTAAAATTTATATTTCCTGAATCCTCACATTCTCACGAGTCTAACCATACCAAAATTATCCCAATCCGATGTAAAATCCCTAATCAAAACTCAATTTCTTAGTCTATGAACTTTTCCCTCAATTTCCACAAATTTTTCGAAATTAATGGATGGATTTAAGTGTAGATTCATGGAAATTAGTCTAAACCGAGTAGGAATTACTTACCCAAATCGCCCAGGTAAAAATCTCTCCAAAAATCGCAATCTCCCGAGCTCCCTAGTCCAAAATATGAATTATGCTCCAAACCCTCGATTTTGGGTTTTAAAAATCTACCTAGAGATTCCCTTAATTGCGATCGCGGAAGGCCAGTCACGATCGCGAAGAACAAAACCTATGTGCCTGAGATTTACCTTATGCAAACGCGGATCCCCGTCCGCAAATGCGAGGCTTAGCTCCCTCAGACTTACGCGATCACGGTTGGATTCATGCGACCACGTACAGAAACATTTAAAACCACTGCCGCCTTATTTCTCCTTTGTGAACGCGACCTAGTCCACGCGTTCACGATTCATCAATGCCCCAAAGCTACGCGTTCACATTCCTCTCCATGCGGAAGCGAAAAGAAACATTCCCTCTATCTCGCCTAAGCCTTCATGATCGCGATCCTCCCTGACGAAGCTTGTGTGAATAGGATTTTCTGCTCGTACTCTGTCAAATTCTAATATAGTTTATGATATCGTCCCACAGAGATTGAACAATCTAAACTACAGACCTGTAATATTTTGACTACTATTTGATAGAACCAAATTAATGAATGGTGTGGTTGAAATTATAAATTAAGACAAATTTCTTCTGAAAAGTTTATATTTAAAAAGAGCTGGGAATCGTTGAATTCACTTAATATATCATTACAATAAAATCTCAAGTTCATACGTATTTCTATAAAGAATAATTGCTTATTGCTAATACAATTATATTTTTACACTAAGAAATAAATAAATAATTAACACTCCGCGAGGTTATGTCAATTAATTGATTTAAAACTAGTGACGATTAAACTGAAATATCTTGCCTGAATTGTGCTCAAGCGTAGTACAAACTTCGTGAGAATATTTTTTCTAGAAAATCAATAATCTTGCCTTCAACAAGTTCTCCGTGAGAATTAAAACTGAGGAAAGCAAGATTACAGGCTTGAAACAATTATCTTACTAAAAATTATTTTGACTCTAATAATTTGTGCTCAAGTGTAGTAAAACCTTCGTGCAAATATTTTTACTAGAAAATCAATAATCTTGCCTTCAACAATTCCCCCGTGAGAATTAAAACTGAGGAAAGCAAGATTATAGACTTGAAATAACAATCTTATTAAAAATTACTTTCACTCTAATATTCTATTCATCAGATATTATATATTAATTTTGCTTCGTGAGAACTAAAAAATTAATATAAGAATAACTTCGATATAAAATATGTAAATGTGATAATAATGATTAAAAAATATCATTCCATCATAATATGAAATGTAAATAGAGTATCAGGCCAAGAATATATTGAAACTGAGATAGTATTATAATTATATCAAGCTTCATCAACTATCCCAACAAAAAGAAATTACTCCATTATGAAGTAAGAAAGCTAAAAAATACTTTCAAAAGACTAAGAATATTTTTACTACAAAGAGAAAGACTAGAAGAAGAGACAAAGATTACTCTTCTCTTTCTCTTTAGAAACTTAGAAAAAACTAGATACGAAATTGGATACAAAGTGGGGTGATTTTTCATTTACAAACACATGCCTATTTATAGAAAAATTCCTACAAGGCCTTAGTGAGAAATTGCAATATAATATTAATATATCATATGGCCTTGATGAGAAATTGATATGACAATTTGTCTTGAAATTTTGGTGAGAATTTGCCATAACTTTGTATCTCTTGACTTTGTCTAGTCTTAGATGACATTGTCACAGATGTATCCTTCTTCCTTGAAGTAGGTTCTTTCTATTTCTCTTTTTTCATGTATTCTTTTTCCTGCAAGAATTGTTAGAAAAGTGCAAGAATAGGACATAAATTGGTCATGTTTTATATCTAAAATATTATATTTGTTTATTAAAATATAAGAATAATTTATATCCATCAAACACCTCCACACTTGAATTTTTGCTCGTCCTCGAGGAAAAGAATTTTGAAGAAAAAAATATATTACTAATTTTTTTGTTTAAAATTATGGCTACTCTTGTAAAACTAAAATTTAATCAAATAAAATCTATCATGCTTTCAAACTTTATAAATTTTCTATATTCATCAAATCTTTACCTTGTTTTTACTTTTATTTTTATTTAACAAAAATCGTACCTTCTTTCTTTTTGAGACTTCTCTGAAATTGATAACTTTATGATCATTTGCATTGAGTATTATTCATCTTTTGTCCATAGGCTTGACCTTTATGTCTATCTCCACTAATGTAGATTAAACACTAATTTCTAAAATCTTTTAGGACTTTTTCTGGCTTGTAATATTGGTTTCAGGCTGGTAGGTTAAATGTTATATTTGTAGTGACTTGCCTTTTTCCAGTTTTGGAGCAGAATATTTCTAAGATCAGACTTTCCAAATATTTGCTATTGATTTTTTTTATACTTATATTGCTTCATTATAAGATCAATCTCTCCTTCTTTTTTTTTTTCTTTAATTCTGATTCTTTTTCAAAATGAGCTCCAAACTTATTTTCTTAAAAAGGACTTTTCAAATCATAAGGATGAATGTGATATTTAAATTTGGGCATACTTAGGTATCAAAAGAAAAAATTAGGTATTCAAGCTTCAAAATAGGTGCCAGGGTGTAACGACCCGACCGGTCGTTTTGAGCCCTAGTGCGTCGTTCAGCAGTCTAAGGCCATGAGCTGCTTCATTTCAGGTATTGTGACTTGTACGCATGGTCGGAATTTAAATTCAGAAAGATCGGAGTTAAATTTAAATGAAAATCTCTCATTTCGGAAGCCTTTAGTTGGAGAAAATGGCTAAGATTGGAATTTTGAGTAAACGACCTCGGAATCGAGATCCGAAGGTTCCAGCAGGTTTGTATGATGATTTCGAACTTGGGCGTATGCCCGGATCGGGTTTTTGGATAGCCCGGGAGTGTTTTGGCACTTATTGTGGAAGTTAGCATTTTAGAAAAAATTTCATAAGTTTGGTTTGAAGTGCATTTCAGTGTTATCGATGTCCGTTTGGAATTCCGAGACTGGGAGTAGCTCCGTATGGTGATTCTAGAGGTGGGAGTGTGACCGGAAATGAATTTGGTGGTCCGTAGGTCATTTTGAAGCCATTTGGCTAAAGATAGAAATTTGAAGGATTTTGAGAAGTTTGACCGGAAGTGAAATTTTTGATATCAGGGTTGGAATCCGATTCTGGAAGTTGAAGTAAGTTCATAATGTCAAATATGACTTGTGTACAAAATTTGAGGTCAATCGGACATGATTTGAGAGGTTTAAACATCGAAAATAGAAAATGGAAAGTTCAAAGTTCATAAAGCTTGAATCGGGATGTAGTTCATGGTTTTAGCGTTGTTTGATATGATTTAAAGGCTCGAGAAAGTACGTAATGTGTTTTGGGATTGGTTGGTAGTTTTGGTTGAGGTCCCGGGGGTCTCGGGTGGATTCCGGGTGGTTAACGGATCGAAAAATAGATTTTGAGAAAAGCTGAGGTTTGCTGGTTGCTGGTATTTCCGCTTCTGCGGAAACGGGACCGCAGAAGCGGAATGAGAGCCACATGAGCGATTTATGGTCAAGTCTTGGTGACCGCAGATGCGATCAAGGATCAGCAGAAGCGGGACCGCATCTGTGGAGGGAAGATCGCAGAAGCAAAAATGAGAGGCCTAGTGGAAGCCGCAGAAGCGGCTGGTTTTCCGCAAAAGCGGAACCGTCGACGCGGTTGGACGTCCGCAAAAGCGGAATTGGGCTAGAGACCAGGCACCGTAGAAGCAAAACATTTTCCGCAAAAGCGGGACCGCGTAAGCGGGAATATTTCCGCAGAAGCGAAAACACACGGAGGCAGAAGGTTATTTTTAAAGTCGGGGTTTGGCCATTTCTCTCATATTTTTCTTGGTATGGGCGATTTTGGAGAGCTTCAAAAGGGGATTTTTGTCATCAATGATAAGGTAAGCTAATCCCACCTATTATGAGTTAAATACATTGATTATGTATAGATTTTAGCATGTAAATGGGTAGGAAATTGAGGGTTAGAGGAAAACCTAGAAAATTATATTCTTGGAATTTAGCCATGATTTTGAGTATTAAATTAAGAGAAAATTATATATTTGAGTTCGTGAGTTCATGGGTAAACTTTATCTTCGAGAAATTTCGGATTCCGGGCACGTGGCCCGAGGGCATTTTTGTCAACTTTTCGTTCGGGGTTAGGAATTGTTACAAATTGGGTTGTAAAGTTTAATTGAACATATATTAGTGGATTTGTATGACCATTGGCTAGTTTTGGAGCTTTGTGCGTTGGTTCGAGCCTTCGGAAGAATGTAGAATGTCGATTGTGGATCTTCGGAGCGAGGTGAGTCTCCTTTCTAATCTTGTGAGGGGGAATTTATCCCATAGGTGAGTTAAATTGGTTATGTGCTCCTATTTGCGGGGGCTACGTACGCACGAGGTGACAAGAGTCCATGCGTAGCTACTATTATGCTGTTGTCCGGGTAGTCTAGGAACCAAAAATATGTCATAGTTGGATTATTTATGAACCCATTGATAGCTTGAATTGTCTAAATCACCTTGGATTAGTAAATGAATTTAAAAAGTGGTTAAACATCATTTTTCCTGAATCGTTGAAAGGAGAAATTTCCTTAATTGGATAAATATTCCCGATAAATTCTTAATTGGCTATTTGAGCATGTACTTTATGTGTATCTGCGTCGCATGCGTGATTCGCGGGCAGGGTATGTGTTTATTTATGGAACGGGCCAAATGCCTCGGCGGATTAAATAGATGCATCTATTGGTTCGGGCTGTTCGACCTTCGGCGATGCACATTTTACATTTCTATTGGAGCGGGCCGTCGCCTCGGCATGATTTGCGCATGCTGGTACTAATGCCTTGAACTTAATTAAGTTATTATTGCCTTTTTGTGGCTTAAAAATACTTGGATTATATTCAAAATAAATTCTGGAAATTTCCTATGAAAGAATTACATGTTTACTTGATTTCCTCTATCCGGATTAAAATCATGTTTATAAAATAAATTCACTGTTTAATATATATGTATATATTTATTGAGGATGAATAATTATTGGACCATTAGAGAGTGTCAGAGTTGACCATCTCGTTTCTACTCCTTTGAGATTAGGCGGGATACTCACTTAGTACACGTTGATTATGTACTCATACTACACTTCTCTGCATTTTTGCTGCACAAGTATATATACCTCTAGCAGCCTAATGGGCGTGACAGCATGGATGACTTTGAGACTAGGTGAGCTGCATTGTTCGAGATGACCCACATCTAGTGCAGTTCCTTTCAGCATTTTTATTATTTATACCCTGTTCACTGTATTTCGGACAGATGTTGTATTTTATTTTCCTTATCCATAGTTGCGCATGCACTTGTGACACCGGGTTCTGGGATGGTTTGAAGTATTGTATGAACTTTTTAGCATTTAAATTCGATTTGAGACTGTATTCTTTAAAAATTTCTAAATATGGAAGGAAAATCCTAAATTTCAAAAGTGTTAAAAACGAGATTTGATTAAGCAATTTGGTTGGCTTGCCTGACAGGAGTGTCCGGCACCACCACGACTCTTAGTGGATTTTGGGTCGTGACAGAATGGTATCAGAGCACTAGGTTCCCGTAGGTCTCATGAGTCATGATCAAGTCTAGTAGAGTCTTGCGGATCGGTACGGAGACGTCTGTACTTATCCTCGGGAGGCTACAGGGCTGTTAAGAGTACTTCCCTTCTTGATTTCCTTATCGTGCGGTTCGA
>MU670683.1:45936-57477 GCA_026770625.1 Nicotiana glauca
CCTAAAGGTTCTGCAGCCTCTCGAGGATAAATACAGACGTCTCCGTACCGATCCGCGAGACTCTACTAAACCTGCTCATCACTCGTGAGACCTAGTAACCTAGGCTCTGATACCAACTTGTCACGACCCAATTTCCAAACCCGGTCGTGATGGCGCCTTTCATGAAGACAAGGCCAGCCAACAGAACAATGACGCCCCTTTCAATATTATTAAACATAAATGAATAGATAAATGCAACTTAATGACAATAATAATCAATATCTACAACCCAACACAACCTGACCGGGGTGTCACAAGTCACGAGCATCTAAAGAAGACTGAACACAACTACTGGGCCAATAATAATATGCAAAATAAAATCTGGAATCAAAAGATGAAGTCCGGTGCCGCGAACGCTGGCAGTCACCTTGTCCACTACAGTAGTATACCAGCAGTAATACCTTCAATCAGCTATTAACCCGCTTCCAGGTGAACAATACCTGCAACTGCACACGAGGTGCAGGGAGTAAAGTAAGTACTCCAACTCAATGATTAATAAAAGTAAATAATAACTGAGCAGCAAGAATTCACGTAAAGCAACCAACAGGCTATACAGAAGCCGGGTACAATTCCCGAGAAAACGGTAAAATCAATGAACTCTTTAGAAATGTTTCGGCTCAGTTCAAATCTCTTTTGAAAATGGTCTTTTCAATAATTACAAAAATTGTTTAAAAATAGTTAGGGCTGATTAGCACAGAAAATTCGCCCCTCGGGCATAAATACCACAGTATAACAGGTAAAAATGCAAATAAGTATGTAAGATGGGCACGTAAAAGTTCGCCCCTCGGGCATAGCTCAAAACAGTACCAGCCTCTCAGCTCAATATCAACCGCTTAGAACAGTATCAACCTCTCAGGCTCAGTCTCAATCACATGGTACAAAATCAGCCCCTCGAGCTCACTCCCAACTCACATCAGCCCCTCAGGCTCACTCCAAACTCATATCAGGGTACCCGCGCTCATTGTGGGTGTGTAGACTCCGGAGGGGCTCCTACAGCCCAAGCGCTATATCATCATAAGGCCTGAAAGCCTATACATATCAACATGAGGCCTGAAAGCCTTCTCACAAAACACTCGAGGCCTGAAAGCCTCCTCACATATCGTTCGAGGCCTGAAAGCCTCCTCACATATCACTCGAAGCCTGAAAGCCTCCTCACATATCACTCGATGCCTGAAAGCCTCCTCATATCACTCGAGGCCTGAAAGCCTCCTCACATCACTCGAGGCCTGAAAGCCTCCTCACATCACTCATCAGATCCTCAATCATGGCCCTCAGCCTCAATCGGTCCAAAAATAATCATTAGCCCCTCGGGCATCAATGAAAACAAAAATGCTCAGCTCAAACAATAGTTCAAATATCTGTTAAAACTCAAGGTTGAGTAAAAATATAGCTGATTTCATGAAACAGTGTAATTCAAATGGACTGATTTCAAATAATATTTCAAATAGTGAGGAAAACAACGATGATAGCCCACAAGGAGTTCAAACAGTCGGCAATAAGCCCCAAATATGGCAATAAGCCCAAGTCATAGTGAAAAACAACACGTCATAGTCAAATACACGGTAAAATCAACAACCGGGACGGACCAAGTCATAATACCCAATGGTGCTCTACCCCACGCTCGCTATCCGGCGTGCAAGTCACCTCAATATAGCACTACGGTGTGCAAATCCGGGTTTTCAAACCCTCAGGATATCATTTACAATCATTACTCACCTCGAACCGGTAAAATCTCTAGCTCGCGATGCCTTTGCCCCTCAAATCGACCTCCACACGCCTCGAATCTAACCAAAATCAGAGCGAATACATTACAATATGCTAAGGGAACAATACCCAATCGAGAACAACAGAGAAATAGATGAAATCTCGAAACTAGCAAAACCCGAGCCCCGGGACCACTTCTCGAAAGTCAAAAATTTTTATATCAAAATTTTCCTCATCTCGCCACGAGTCTGTACATATCAAATTCACAATAATCGGAGTCCATTGGCCCCCTCAAATCCCTATTTTAAACTCTCTTAAGTTCAAGCCCTAAATCACCATTTTTGACCTTTGATTCCTTGATTATTCAGTCTAAATCCATGTTTTTTTACACTATAAAATCGTATTCTAAGTCCAAGAATCTCTAACTGATTAAATCCCTTGAAACCCTCTTCAAAATCGCCTCAAAGTTCTCCAAGTTCGCTAAAAAATGGAGGAAAAATACATAACCCTCACGGATGAAATATAACATAAAACCCTTCTGCCAACAACGACTTTCGCTTCTTCGGTCCCGCTTCCGCTTATGCGGGACCCCTTCTGCGGCCAAATTCCCGCTTATGTGGATTTTCATTTAAAATCTAACTTCCGCTTATGCGGCTCCACATCCGCTTCTGCGGATCAACTAAAGACGCTTCCGTGATAAAATATCCGCTCCTGCGGACCAGCCTTTATGAACCATGTTTTGCTTCTGCGGAACCACTCCACCAAGCCAAAAACCGCTTTTGCGATCCCCTACCTGCTTCTGCGGTCCATTTCCGTAGAAGCGTAAATACCAGAAGACGGAAGAACTGAACCTGCAACACACTTCAAATCTCTCGTTTAACCACTCGAA
This sequence comes from Nicotiana glauca, assembly GCA_026770625.1. Classification (NCBI taxonomy): domain Eukaryota; kingdom Viridiplantae; phylum Streptophyta; class Magnoliopsida; order Solanales; family Solanaceae; genus Nicotiana; species Nicotiana glauca. The sequence continues at coordinate 48,569 of MU670683.1, forward strand.
TTCACCCCGAGGCCCTCGGGACCTCAACCAAAACACCAACATATCCCATAACATCATTCAAACCTGTTCCAATCATCAAAACACATCAAACAACACTAAAACCATCAAATTACATCGGATTCAAGCCTAAGTTCTTCAAAAACTTTCGGAATGCACTTTCGATCAAAAACCCAACCAAACGACGTTCGAATGACCTGAAAATTTGCACACATACCCAAAATCACCCAACGAAGCTACAGAAACTCTCGGAATCCCATTCTAACCCTCGAATCAAAATCTCACCTATCAACCGGAATTCGCCAAAACACTAACTTCGCCAATTCAAGCCTAATTCTTCACCGGACCTCCAAAATCAATTTCGATCGCGCTCCTAAGTCACAAATCACCTCCAAAGCTAACCGAATCACCTAAAATCACATCCTATCCTTCTAACTCATAATTTAATGTCCGGTTGACTTTTCCAACTTAAGCCTTCCTTAAAGAGACTAAGTGTCTCATTTCTTATCAAAACCAATCCAAATCAACTCTAACACACCTCATACCGATAACAAAACATGAAGAAGCATAAAATGGGGGAAAATGCAGCAGTAACACATGAGACGATGGGTCGGGTCGGCACAAAGTGCGTCTCCGATGAATGAACTATCAATTTAGGAAGTGCGTCTCCTACAGGTGAAACTTTATTGACTCAAACTAGGAAGTGTGTCTCCTATGAATGAACTATCAATTTAGGAAGTGCGTCGCCTACAGGTGAAACTTTAATGACTCAAACTAGGAAGTGCGTCTCCTATGGATGAACTATCAATTTAGGAAGTGCGTCTCCTATGGGTAAAACTTTAATGACTCAAACTAGGAAGTGCGTCTCCTATGGATGAACTATCAATTTAGGAAGTGCGTCTCCTATGGGTAAAACTTTAATGACTCAAACTAGGAAGTGCGTCTCCTATGGATGAACTATCAATTTAGGAAGTGCGTCTCCTATGGGTAAAACTTTAATGACTCAAACTAGGAAGTGCGTCTCCTATGGATGAACTATCAATTTAGGAAGTGCGTCTCCTATGGGTAAAACTTTAATGACTCAAACTAGGAAGTGCGTCTCCTATGGATGAACTATCAATTTAGGAAGTGCGTCTCCTATGGGTAAAACTTTAATGACTCAAACTAGGAAGTGCGTCTCCTATGGATGAACTATCAATTTAGGAAGTGCGTCTCCTATGGGTAAAACTTTAATGACTCAAACTAGGAAGTGCGTCTCCTATGGATGAAGTATCAATTTAGGAAGTGCGTCTCCTATGGGTGAAAATAAACTTAGGCAGTGCGTCTCCTAGGGGTGAAACTTTAATGACTCAAACTAGGAAGTGCGTATCCTAGGGGTAATGTGTGATCTTCTCAACAGCCTTTGCGTAAGCAAAAATGGGGCATTACACCTGAAAAATTCAAGCTTCCAAGCTTTGATATGAACATAGACTTCCTCCTTATTTCAGACAAAGAAAACTTGTGAGTTTAAACATGGTGGTTGGTTTGTGGCCTTGACTTTACGGCGATTGCTCCTTCACTTGTCATGATAACTTTGATTTCACCTTGAAAGACATTGCTTGCTTATTGACTAACCAATTTCTCTACCACATTTATCACAGAAAATACCTCTTCTCCCTTCAGACCCAATATCCTCTATATGTCGCATTGCTCATGAACTGACATTTACCAAACCTTTGTGTTTTACATGAATCCCAAAGCATGTTGATTGTTACTAACTCAGTGTGCTTGTTGTTCTTTTATGATGATTTGATGTGCTAACCATATCCCGTTTTGTGCAATTGGAAAGATGGTGGCAAATTTTGAAGTCATATCTCACTTGTTCTGATCAAACAGACTCAGGTAGAGGAAGTAAACAAGACAAATGGAACAATGAAAAAGATGACTCCTAACCAGAAAACTATAAAGTAAAAACCTATCATATGTGGATACCAACTCTAATAACCATGACATGCATTTGCGGCCTATTCTGTTGAGCAAATCTGTTGTTCAGCTTTTGTCGTACCTTTTGCCGTGAAACTAGGCTTCAATAGTTCGCCCATCCAATCTGATTCACAATCCTTATTTGACTTGTAGTGCCCGAAGGGTTTTTACCATCAAACCTCTCTTATTTTGGTCTTTCTCTCTGCTCCCGTCGCCTCAAGGTGCCCGTGAGGATTATCACCAATTAGACTCTCTTATTTTCATTATCTTTCCAGCTTGGACTAGAGTATTGCCCCTGACATGAATTACCTTTACTTGCTCGACTTGGCATCTTTTGAAGACTGATCAGAAGGTCTTTCTTTGGACTGTAATGTGGGTTTTTTGATAGGGTTAGAAGGAAAGGGTATTAAAAGGCTCAAAATGACTCGACTGGTGCAAAATTACAACTTTCGGAATCAGATTTTTTACAACCACCACAATTTCTGCCCCTGTTTCTTTGCTTGGGGACTTTTGGATTTTTATTTCGATGAGACCGAACCGTGAGGCTGCCTACGTATCCTTAAAGGAATAAGGTCAAACGTAGTTCACACCATATGAATTACTTTGTTTTCGTGACTTTTCTTTTCTTTTCCTTCCATCTTTTTTTTTTTTCCTTTTCTCCTTTTCTTGTTTTTCTTTTTTCTTTCTTTTTCTTTACTTATCTTTCATGCTTGTGTTTCTAATGTTTGCTGCTGATTTCAAAAGAGGGGTATGAAAGAAAATAAATAAGGCTCAAAGAGGTAACGAAGGATAAAGTGTTTAGATAGCAGAACAAAATGCCTTCGTCATTCCAATCTTCAAAACATGACAAGCGCAAACAACATAATTAAACAAACCATTTGTAACATCTTCTATTTGTGCTAGACTTGGTAACCATATCCACACATTTGCTTTTTGTCAATTTTAAGTACCGTTGGACAACACTCTTCGTTACCACGAACGGCCCCTGCCAATTTGGGGCAACCCTGCCATTAGCTTCGATCCGATGCAGCATGATGTATTTCCATAGTATTGCTTTATGTACTATCTGCCCCAGTTTCTCATGGTTCAGGCTTCAAATGATCTCAAAGTGTCCAAATCTGTTCTATTTCCCTCAAGTGCCCCTGTCATCTTAAAAATTGTTTCAATGCTTCATGACTAAACAGACTTTGAATACCAGGTTGAGAATTACATGTGCATGTCATGTCACTAGAGTCAACAGAAAAAGGACTATAAGTGGAGAAGAGAACTTAAATAGATATGTCTAGGAATAGCAGAAAATAGAGAATTGTATTAGACAGATGGTGAAAGAATTTGGACAACAAAACAAGCACAATAAACAAACTGGAACAAACCTAAACAACACTAAACGAGTTACTACGATTAAATAAACCAAGAAAAATAAGAGGATAGAAGGGTTTGAGTTACAAGACAATATCCGAATTATAACCTTGAAATTGACCCGGACAACAGAAATGACAATAAAATAAACCACCAAAACTCATCTCCGGCTGACCAAGAAATGGAGCGTCTTTCCAATTACTAGGCTCTGCATCTTAGCCACTGAGTTCAACATCAACATTGCAGACTTCAACATTATCAACTTTACCCAACAAGTTTCCAAGAGGATTCACATGCTCTCTGTCACTATCATTGACCACAATTACCCCTTCTTGAATCATTCTTTCTATTTCCCTTTTCAAAGAACGATAATCTTCAATGCTATGCCCCTGGACATTAGAGTGGTGCATGCATCGTACAATAGGGTCAAAGCCTTTTGCATATGGGTCTGGAGTATAGCCGAGGAGTGGCTCAATCAAGCCAGAATGCTTTAACTTTTCAAATAAGCTTGTGTAGGACTCCCCAATTGGCGTGAAACTATTTCTTTGCCTTTGTTCTCCTCCCTGCCCCTATTTTCTAGGGTTGTTGGGTGCTCGATAATGTTGTGAAGGCAAGAATGCATTATGTAGTGCTGGAGCTCGCCATAGGGAGTGACCTGATGGTTGGACATGTGAGCGGACATTATTCGGAGGATAATACTAGGGTGGATTATGTGCAGCTCAGGGATAGGTTTGGGGTTGGAGTTGAGGCTGATTGTAATGGTAAGGTGAGCCTCGAGGTACGGACCAAGTTCCTGAATCAACCATTGTCGCGTCCTCTCTCTTCTTTTTCCCAACCTCTCCTATGCCGCCCTAAATAGCCTGAGTGGTTGCCTTGATAGCCGAATAGCTCATGCTTTTATTTGACTTGACCCTTCTTCTACCATGCCCACAATTTTCACTACTTCATTGAATGACTTCCCTACAGCTGAGACCAGATGGCCATAGTAGGTAGGTTCTAAGGCCTGTAAGAAATAATCCACCATCTCACTTTCTTTCATTGGGGGATCTACTCTTGCTGCTTGCTCTCTCCATCGGAAACCATATTCTCTGAAACTTTCACTGTGCTTTTTCTCTAGTTTAGTCAAGGATAGTCGATCTGGAATGATCTCAAGATTATACTGGAAGTGACAAGCGAATGCTTGTGCCAGATCATCCCAAGTATACCATCTTCCATGATCTTGTCGTGTGTACCATTCCAATGATGATCCGCTCAGACTCTGACTGAAGTAAGCCATTAATAACTCATCTTTTCCTCCTGCTCCCCTCATCTTGCTACAAAACCCTCTTAAGTGCGCCACTGGGTCACCGCGCCCATTGTACAAGTAAAACTTGGGCATCTTGAATCCTGTCAGTAATTGCACGTTTGGAAATAAACATAGGTCTTTGTAGGCTACGCTCACCTGACCTCCCAATCCCCGCATATCTCTGAATGACTGCTCTAGGCTTTTCACTTTTCTAAACATCTCCTCTTGTTCAGGATTTTTGGATGGTTTCTCCACTCCTATCGGGAGGTCAAAATGCGGAGTATAAGAGTATGGTTCAGGAGCTTTGAAAGTAGGTTCCGGGGGGTAATATTGGTTGTCTTGGGCTGGGAGCACAGGCTCGCTAGAGGATGTGTGAAGTGCAATTGGTGGAGATGCCACGAAAATCGGTGTGATTGGAGGAGGAGGGTATGGAATTGGTTTTGGTGGTGGAGCTTGTGCTGTGTGAGAAGTGGTTCCCTGGTAGTGTTGGTAGATGGGAAAACTTGGATCGGTGGCAGGATGATCCTGAGACTGAGCCGGTGGTGGGGTAAAAGCAGGATTAGCAGGGTAAGTCGGTGGTGATTGCCCTTTGGTCCAGGCCTGATACATTTCGGTCATTTGTTGCTTCAATTTGTGCATCTCCTCTTTCATCTTATTGACATCCAACTCTTCCACCTCGACACTTGTGTCTACATCTGGGATAGACATGATTTCTTCTATTTCCCCTCTGGATATGATTTGGTAATGGTAGTGTGCCAGTATGCTTGGGTGAACTAATTGTTTGAGTTCTTGAAACCAAAAGCAAATTTGTTAGTTATTAGCGTTTAACAGATATGCAATCGCACATTGGATGCAATGCACCTTAGAAATTTAACCAGTTCTATCATGTATTTGCTTTGTTGCTTGCGTTATTCTGGCTTTTCCCTTTTACCAATTGCAAACTTTCTCTCTTCTTTCTTTCTTTTGTTTGTTTTTTTTTCTTTTCTCTTTCTTTCTTTTCTCTCTCTCATTCTTGCCTTTTATTTCTCTTTGTTTTTATTCCCCCATTCCCTCTTATTTCGCCATCGTGTCTTTCTTTTGGTTTCTTATTCTCTCTCTTTTTTGCTTTTCTTTTCTCTCTTGTTTTCCCGCTCTTTTCTTTTCTTTTATTTTCTCTCTTGTTTTTCCTCTTATTTATTTTTTCTTTTATTTTTTATTTGATTACGATCGAATCCTATCGAGATTGCCTATGTAGCATGACCCCGCATGAATCAGACCAAGCGTAGTTCTTGAAGACTGGGAATTGAGTAAGTAAGCTAACTTTTTTTTTATTCTTTTTTGTAATTTTTGAAAGAAATGCTTTAAAAGAAGAAAGGAAAATATTTTTTTATTTTTTTATTTTTGATTTTTGTTTTATTTTTAAAGAAACACTTCTATAAATTCCTTTGCTTTTGATTTGAACTTTGGGAATTTTAAAAGTAAAAAAGAAAATATTTTTTGTTTGAATTTTCATTTGTTTTCTCTTCTTATAAGGAAGAAAATATTTTTGAATTTTGGATATTTCCTCTTAATTTTCGAAAGAGGGACTTTTAAGAAATTTTTTGGATTTCTGAGTTTTTGTTTATTTACAAAAGTACTTCTAAAGAAAAGCAAAAAATAGTTTTTAGACTTTGATTTCTAAAATTTTTATGTATATTAACAAAAGAAAGACATCTAAAGAGTATTTTCGGTTTTTTGTTTCTGATTTTTTTGGAGAAAATACTTCAAAATTAAGGAAACTCGTATTTTTGAATTTTGATGTTTATTGATTTTTCTTTTTTCGTATGAAAGGCATTAGAAAGAAGGAAATCACTTTTGAGTTTTAAAATCTTCTTTTTTTTTTGAATTTTCTAAGTAAAGATTTCTAAAGGAACTAAAGGAAAATATTTTTTTGGATTTTTGAAAATTGGTGTCGGAACCGATGAGGTTTGCCAACGTATCTCACATCCGATGAGAATCAGACCCGCGTAGTTTGGGCAAATAAAACAAACTATTTTTTAAAACAAGACTCCCTTTTTTTAATTTCATTGGCGAATATATAAACTATTTTTTGAAAACAAGACTCTTTTTTCCTTTTTCATTGGCAAATAAAATAAACTATTTTTGAAAACAAACACATTTTTTCATTCTATCTTTTTAATTTTCCCCAAAACAATTCTGCAGAGTTTCGACACTTTTTGGACATTGGTTTTTCAAAACAGGTAATTATCTCTCTTTAACCCTCATACCGCCATTTCTCTCCCTTTTTTTATACATTTTTTTCCCAAATATTCGAAAGCCGGTCAGCATGCAAGTCCGAAGTAAATAAATGCACAATCAGTACGTAAGATGCATCAGGATGGTCTGTTTTCAATTTTTTTTATACATGTCCTAGACAGACCTAACCCCTGTATTGAGTCCCCTAAGTCAAATGCACGTGATGCAAACAAACGTTCCTACTAGGGATCCGATATGAGGCTGAGTTATTCTAGGTTCAAAACCTGGGTTTGTTGTACCAGACCTGGCTTACCCGAGCGGACAGCTCGAGTCGAGGAGGGGGCTACGTACCGGGGACCCGAAAGATCATCCGGCTTAGTAACTTGTCCGAGCCTCTTTCTTATTTCAAGGTATGACACTAACAGAATAGGGATTCTCGACCAGCGAGCACATCCCCGAAGATAAGAAGAGAAGGATTTCCTAAAAGTTTATATGTACGGTTCAAATAATATCAAAGCGCTAAAAGCATCATTTTGCACATTAAGCCCAACATGTAAAAATATCAGATAATAAACAAAGGCAAATACAACAATTATTCTAAGCTCGAATTCTTGAACCATGAACCAAAAGTTCTGGGTTCATTTTCCCAGCAAAGTCGCCAGAGCTGTCATACCTCCTTTTTACGTTACACCCCGAAGGGGTATAATAAAGGGAGTTTTTTCAATTAAAGGACAATCGAAATGGAATTTATTTATTTAGAGATTCAGAGTCGCCACTTGGGAGATTTATGGTATCCCAAGTCATTTGTTCAAATCCCTAATCGAAGAAAAGATTGACTCTGTATTACAGTCCAAGAACCAGAAAGCCGGGTAAGGAATTCTGTTAACCCAGGAGAAGGTGTTAGGCATTCCCGAGTTCCGTGGTTCTAGTACGGTCGCTCAACTATCATATTCGGCTTAATTATCTGATTTTAAACAATTATGAAACTATATGCAAATTTTAACTTTTAACCGCTTTTATTCAATTTTTAAAGAATATTGAACGTTGCTTAAAACATGGCTTTGGATCACGTCACATGAAATGCACCCGCAATCCGGAACACATCTCATTCAATATTTTGGGATTTGGATTTGGGTCACATGAAATGCGCACCCGAATTTAGGAAGGTAAATTATTAAAATAACGCGCCTAAAGCAAACTACGCGTTTTTTAATTTTTCGAGAGCCATGGAAAATTCAACTAAATGGCACACCTCGATTTCTAAAGTATTAAAATTAATTAAATAAGGGCCATGGGTTTTGAGATTTTATTTGGCATGGCACACTTCAAATTATTCCAAAAGATTGCACTCGACTAAAACAAACTAAGGATGTTCATATTTATTTCCTTCTAAGTTTGAGATTATTGCAAAGGTCATGATCTATAAATATGGAATTATTATTGAAGAAATATATGACTTGAGTTATTATGGACCTACCCACTCATGTTGGTATCAAATTTGCTATTGACTTAACATCCTTTAATTTGGATCCAAACTATTACATTGTTCACTCTTCATTTTGAATACATCTTCCTATCTTTCCCTATGAACTACAATCTCATTGAAAAAAGTCATTTTGTCTCTCACGATCTCTTTTTTTAACGCCCTTCCTTCATTTTTTGTTCATATCTTTCAAGTTGATAGATAACCAAAATATAATATACAAATCAAAAGGAAATATGATGAAAGAAAAATAATAAAAATATTGGTTAAGAAAAGAATGAATCTTTTATAGATGAAGATCTTCTTCAATACATATGGAGCAAAAAACCTTCAGATTTAATGTGCAAACGAACCACAATCAAAGGCAACGAGCGGAAACCTTCGAACCGAACTCGACTTCGACCTCTTCGGGCTAGTATTTTGGGCTATCTTTTAAATTGAGTTGATTTTTGGTGTGATTTAGCTCCTGTTTTTGAGTTATTTTTTGGTCTTAAAAAGGATGAGAATTGTTTGATTTTTTTTTTTTTGAAAGAAAGAAACAAGAAGAAATAATGAAACTAGTAGAAATTTTCTTTAGCATAGAAGAAGAAAATTTGTTCTCTCTATTCT
>MU670683.1:60566-72964 GCA_026770625.1 Nicotiana glauca
TCTAGGTCGCGCATCATTTTTTGCTAAGAGGTATTTTAGAGCTGCATGATCAGTAAAAACAGTGACCTTGGTTCCTATCAGATAGGAACGAAACTTATCAAATGCAAATACCACTGCTAGTAGTTCTTTTTCAGTCGTGGCATAATTTAGTTGAGCCTCATTCATTGTCCTACTGGCATAGTAAATTGGACGAAAAATATTATCTTTCTCTGGCCTAAAACAGCTCCAACTGCTATATCACTAGCATCACACATAACTTCAAAAGGTTGGTTTCAATCAGGAGACACAACTATAGGTGCAGTTGATAATTTTTCTTTAAGGGTGTCAAAGGCTTTCATACAATCACCTGAAAATTCAAACTTAACATTTTTCATTAAAATGTTAGTCGGGGGTTTTGAAATCTTTGAAAAATCTTTTATGAACCGTCTGTAAAAACCTACATGACCTAGAAAGCTTCTAATGCCTTTAACAGTTATGGGAGGGGGTAATCCTGCTATAAGATTAATTTTAGCCTTATCAACTTCTATCCCTTTAGCAGTGATTTTATGTCCTAAAACAATTTCCTCAGTAACCAATAAATAAAAAATTTCCCAATTAAGAATTAAGTGTCTCTTAACATCTCTTAAGAACTAAGGTTAAATGGTGAAGACAATCCTCAAAACCATTGCCGAAGAGTGTAAAATCATCCATGAAAATTTCAAGAAATTTTTCAGTCATGTCAGAAAAAATTGCTGACATGCAACGCTGAAATGTGGCAGGAGCGTTGCACAAACCAAATGGCATTCTCCTATATGCATATGTTCCATGAGGACATGTGAAAGTTGTCTTATCTTGATCTTCTGGTGCGATTGGTATTTGGTTATACCCTGAATAGCCATCAAGAAAACAATAAAACCCATATCCTGCAATTCTTTCTAAAATTTTATCAATAAATGGCAAAGGCAATTGATCTTTTCTAGTGGCATCATTAAGACGTCTATAATCTATATCGACTCTCCATCCTATGACGGTTCTGGTTCGATTGGTATTTGATTATACCCTGAATAGCCATCAAGAAAATAATAAAACCCATATCCTGCAATTCTTTCTAAAATTTTATCAATAAATGGCAAAGGAAATTGATCTTTTCTAGTGGCATCATTAAGACGTCTATAATCTATACAGACTCTCCATCCTGTGACGGTCCTGGTAGTTATTATTTAATTACTTTTATTTTTTATCACTGTCATACCTTCTTTTTTTGTTACTACCTGAACAGGACTTACCCAAGGGCTGTCTGAAATAGGGTAAATAATACCTGCCGCCAAATGTTTTACAATCTCCTTTTTTACCACTTCCTACATTGCTGGGTTTAATCTTCTTTTGGGTTGGACTATTGGTTTGTAGCTATCCTCTATGAGGATTCTGTGCATATAAATTGCTGAATTAATCCCTTTGATATTTTCTACAGTCCATTCCAAGGCTCCTTTGTGTGCTTTTAATACTTCAATCAATCGTTCTTCCTGTTCTGTAGTTAGAGAAGATGAAATAATTACTGGAAATAACGCATGCTCAAGATAGACATATTTCAAATGAGAAGGGAGAGTTTTGAGTTCAATTTTTGATTGAACTTCTTCTAATTGCATGTCCCCTTCCCCATAATCTTTTTCCAATATTTTTGCATCATTTTTGATAGTCGGATCTTCATCCTGTGTGGTGCCATATTTGGCCAAACAACTTTCTATTGAGTTAGAAATTAATTGATCATCTTTGAATTCATCTATAAGATTATTAATCATGTCAATTGAAAAGCATGAAGATGATGTATCATCTTCTGAGAATCTTAGTATCTTTTGCATATCAAAAATAACTCTTTCTTCATCAACTCTTAAAATTAGTTATCCTTGATGGACATCTATGATTGCCCTGCCAGTTGCAAAAAATGGTCTATCCAAAATTATTGGTTCATCAGAACACTCCTTCATTTCAAGTACTGTGAAATCTACAGGAAAGATAAATTTATCTACTCTTACAAGCACATTTTCAATTATTCCCTTTGGTCTCTTAGTATTTTGATTAACAAATTGAAGTGAAACACCTGTGTCTTTCATTTCACCAAGATCTAATTTAAAAAAAATAGAAAATGGCATCAAATTTATTGAAGCTCCAGAATCACAAAGTGCTTTTTCAATGTATACTCCTCCCAGAGTACATGGAATGGTAAAACTACCCAGGTCATCAAGTTTTTGTGGTAGCTTATTTTGAAGTATAGCACTGTATTTTTTAATAAGCATTACCACAGAAACTTCTTCCAATTTTCTTTTTCTTGATAAAATTTCTTTTAGAAATTTGGCATATGAAGTCATTTGCAATAAAGAATCAGCAAAAGGAATGTTAATGTGAATTTGTTTTAAAATCTCCAAAAACTTTGCAAATTGATTATCAAGCTTTTCTCTTTTCATCTTTTATGGGAAAGGAATTGTAACAGGGAAAGAAGTCAAATTTTTAGTATTTTCTTCTTCTTTTTTCTTGGCTTCTTTCTCTTCTAATGGTTGAGAGGGTATCCCAACATTTTCTTCCTTGTCTACCTGTTGTTCTGATTGATTCTTTTCTTGTCTGTTTGCATAGGGTTCATCAAGAGTCTTACCTGACAGTAAGGCAATGGCCTTAAGGTGTTCTTTTAGATTTTTCTCTGAATTGCTCGGTAAAGGACCTTGAATCTTTTCAGACACAAGAGTTGCCAATTGGCTTAACTGAATTTCAAGATTTTTTAGAGCTGAATTTTGACTTTCCATTTTTTCATCAGTAAACTTAATGTACTTGTACAAAAGGTCATCAAGACTTCGATGGCCTTGTTGAGGCCTTTGCTGATATGGAGTTGCTTGCTGATAAGGCCTAAAATTTTGTTGTCCACGAATTTGATTTTGATATCCGGGTTGTCACGACCCAAACCCCGGTCGTGATGGCGCCCAACACCTCGTTAGGCAAGCCCGACCATTTAAAAATAACCCCAACTAATGGTGATTCAAGAATTCAAACACAACTATTAAATTACTAAATCATTAAACCAAAAGGCTATGAATATGGAGAAATGTACTGGGATCCAACAGAATACGGAAAACATAAGCCCATAACAGGATCCGGTGTCATGACCACGAGCCTCTAATACAGAGTGTCATCCTAAAACAATACTGTCTAAGAGGCGGAATAATAAAAGATAAGGATAGGAGGGAAGAGTCAGGGCTGCGAACGCCATGCAGCTACCTCGATGCTCTCGATAAAATGCTGCTCAACTAGACAGGTCCTCCCTCAGACTGTGATGCACCTAAATCTGTACACAAGGTGCAGGGAGTAAAGTGAGTACTCCGCCTCAGTGAGTAATAAGCATAAATAACAGCTGAAGATAAGAAATCACTAAAAAACACAAGGCAACTATAACAGGCAGTACCAAACCTTTAACAGTGAAACCGACAAGTCAATAAAGTAGTAGTGCAGAAGAAGGAACCATGACAGATAACAGGAAAGGAATGATGCTATAATGCAATGCAATGCAAATACTGGTACACTCAGGTACCCACTGCGGCATGCAGTCCGAGCCAACCATATGTTTTACGTCGATGGCGCTCACTGGGGGTGTGTACAGACTCCAGAGGAGCTCATACAGCCCAACCGCAATAAACAAGCCATCTCGTGGAACCAACCAGGCCCTCGGCCTCAATATCATATACCATTGCTGTGGCGTGCAACCCAAGCCATCCATAATTCCAGAAATCAATATAAGCCCTTCAGGAACTTTTAAATCAGTAATCCACAGCCCAAAATATCATTTAAATATCATTCGAGTTTCCAGGTTTAGAAAAAGGGGCTGAGTTTGCAAAATAGTACTGAAAACCTTAGAAAAAGGTTAAACAATATGCAAAGTATGCAATTCAGTGAAATCAATCCTTGAAGGATTCAAATAACTGGCACGAAGCTCAAATACAACAGTCAAATCCAAGAAACGATGGTTTCCTGTCATAACCCAATTTTCAAACCCGGTCGTGATGGTGCCTCTCGTGAAGACAAGGCCAGCCAACTAACCCAAATCATCTATTTAACAGTCATTAAACATAATGAATAGAAAATACCACTTAATGGCATTAAAAACTATCAATTACAACCCGACTTGGGTGTCACAAGTCACGAGCATCTAAAGAAGACTGAACACCAATACAGGGCCAAAAGTATGTACAAAAAAAAATTGGAGTTCAAAGATGAAGTCCGGTGCCGCGAACGCTGGCGGTCACCTTGCTCTGCTACAATAGTAATACCTTCAATCAGCTAATAACCTGCTACCGGGTTAACAATACCTGCAACTGCACGCGGGGTGCAGGGAGTAAAGTGAGTACTCCAACTCAATGAGTAATAAGAGTAAATAACAACTGAGTAGTAAGAAATCACGTAAAGCAACCAACATGCTGTATAGAAGCCGGGTACAATTTTCTAAGAAAGATAGGGAAATATGTGATATCTTTAGAAATGCCTTGGCTCAGTTCAAATCCCTTTTGAAAACAGTCTTTTCAATAATTACAAAAATGATTTCAACCAGTTAGTGCTAATAGGCACAGAAAATCCGCCCATCGGGCATAAATACTACAGTATAATAGGTAAGAAAGGCAAATAAGTATGCAAGATGAGCACATAAAAGTTTGCTCGGGCACAATGTCACATCACTCAGATCAGTATCAGCCCCTCGGGCTCAGTATCAGTCACACAGTACAACATCAGCCCCTCAGGCTCACTCTCACTCATATGGGTACCCGCGCTCACTGTGGGTGTGCAGACTCTGGAGGGGCTCCTACAGCCCAAGCGCTATCAATAAGGCCTGAAAGCCTGAACAATATCAATGCGAGTCCTGAAAGCCTGCTCATAATACACTCGAGGCCTAAAAGCCTCCTCACCAATCACTCGAGGCCTGAAAGCCTCCTCACCAATCACTCGAGGCCTGAAAGCCTCCTCACATCACTCGAGGCCTGAAAGCCTCCTCACATCACTCGAGACCTGGAAGCCTCCTCACATCACTCATCAGATCCTCAATCATCGCCCTCGGCCTCGATCAGTCCAAAATAATCATAAGCCCCTCGGGCATCAATGAAAAGAAAAATGCTCGTCTCAAACAATAGTTCAAATATCAGTTAAAACTCAAGGTTGAGTAAAAATATAGTTGATTTCATCAAACAGTGTAATTCAAATGGACTGAGTTCAAATAATATTTCAAATAGTGAGGAAAACAATGATGATAGCTCACAAGAAGTTCAAACAGTCGGCAATAAGCCCCAAATATGGCAATAAGCCCAAGTCATAGTGAAAAACAACACGTCATAGTCAAATACGCGGTAAAATCAACAACCGGGATGGACCAAGTAGCAATCCCCAATGGTGCTCTACCTCACGCTCGCTATCCGGCGTGTAAGTCACCTCAATATAGCACTACGGTGTGCAAATCCGGGGTTTCAAACACTCAGGATATCATTTACAATCATTACTCACCTCGAACCGGTGAAATCTCTAGCTCACGACGCCTTTGCCCCTCAAACCGGCCTCCACGTGCGTCGAATCTAACCAAAATTAGAGCCAATACATCACAATATGCTAAGGGAACAATACCCAATCGAAAACAATAGAGAAATAGCAAAAATCTCGAAACTAGCAAAACTCGAGCCCCGGGACCGCTTCCCGAAAAATTACAAAATTCACATCACCGGATTCCTCGTCTCGCCACGAGTCTATACATATCCAAATCATCAAAATCGGAGTTCAAATGCCCCTTCAAATTCCAATTTTACATTCCAAAAACCAAGCCCTAGTTCTTCCAATTTTTACCCAAATTCCTAAGAATTAAAGGTTGATTCTTCCATAAAATGATGTTTCTACGTCACGAGACTTACTCCAATCAATTTCCGTAGAAATCCCCTTCAAACTCTACCAAAAAGCTCTCAAGGTGGTTCAAAAATGGTGGAAAATGGCTAACCTTCGCGGAACAAAATGATTTAAAAAGCCCTAATGCCCAGCAGTTATTTGCTCTATGCGAACGCGGTCAACCCTCCGCGTTCGCGATGAAGAAAATTACTTTGACCAAAAATTGCTCTACGCGAACGCGGTACCCCACCCGCAATCGCGATGCACCAGGACTTATAACTACGCAAACGCGATGGAACGGCAACCCATCTCTTCGCGAACGCGGACCTTCTCCTGCGAACACGATGACCAAACTTGGTCTGCACCTGCTGTGTATTTTCTGCAGCAAAACTTAAGTCCAAACTTCCCGTTTAATCATCCGGAACCACCCCGAGTCCCCCCGGGACCTCAACCAAATATACCAACATATCCCAAATATCATACGAACTTATTCCAATCATCAAAACACGTCAAACAACACTAAATTCATCAATTCACATCGGATTCAAGCCTAAGTTTCTTCAAAACTTCCGAAATGCACTTTCAATCAAAAACCCAAACAAACGACGTCCAAATGACCTAGAATTTTACCCGCACATCCAAAATCACCTAACGAAGCTACTGCAACTCTCGGAATTCCATTCCGACCCTCAGATGAAAATCTCACCTATCAAGTGGAACTCGCCAAAATACTAACTTCGCCAATTCAAGCCTAATTCTACACCGGACCTCCAAAATCAATTCCGATCACACTCCTAAGTCACAAATTACTTCCCGAAGCTAACCAAATCACTGGAAATCCCGTCCGATCCCTCTAACTCATAAGTCAACGTGCGGTTGACTTTTCTAACTTAAGCCTTCCTTAAAGAGACTAAATGTCTCATTTCTTATCAAAACCAATTCAAATCAACTCTAACACACCACATACCGATAACGAAATGTGAAGAAGCATGAAATGGGGAAAACGGAGCAACAACACATGAGACGACGGGTCGGGTCGTCACATCCTCCCCAACTTAAACAAATGATCGTCCTCGAGCGTACCCAGAGTCGTCCTAGAAGCCAACCAATAGCTAAATGACCTTACCAAGCATATACTCGGGATGATCCCACGTCACCCTATCTGTTGTAGGTCCGACAACACGACATAGCTGAAATTACCCAATCCAGTCTAGAGAGCCCATAATTCACAGAACTACCTTTTCACTTCTGAAACCGTCAATACGATCAAAACCTCACACCTATACTTTGAATAGTCCCTAACCAGCTGTAATAACCATACTTGCAACCTCAATGAAATCATACGATATACCACATAATCCAAGCACTCGAAATGATAATTTCTATTCACAGTGGTTACCCACAAAAACCAAATACCGATAGAAAACCTCTTATTAGCTAAAGTTCACTCCAACACTTTCGTACCCTACCAAATGATGATGAAATATGCAGTAAACCATAACCATTTCTCAGACCAATCATTCATGAAGGCATTTCATCCCTTGTGAGTAATACCACAGCAGATTCCGAGCTGGACCTCGATATTAACCTTCCAACAAGCTGAAACCAAATCCGTTCGTATTCATTAATGACCCCCAACGATCACTTCGGGTCCAACACACCACTCTGGTGATATGACACCTTAACACCGGCCTAAGCCACAACTTGCATAATACACGCACCAATAAGAGACGGTCTGAACATACTCGAATCATGAAAATGACTCAAACGAAAGAGTTGTAACTCAAACTCCTCAGTACCATCACAACACAAGGCTGGGACCCCGTCCCACATCATAGAAATAGAATACCTGAATCTACCCCGAAGGGTCATAACTCCACATAGCCTCGCTACAATGCGCGATCCTATCCAAACACTGCTCCGCATGAGACACCTCAAGTCACTATACTCAAAATTGACAACCACGCACGATTGATATCTGGAACCCAAACAATCATCATACCCATGGTGAAACAAGTAGTATACAACATTCAATCCTGAAAGGACACAACCGGTGCGCCATTCGCCGAGCAACACCCAATACGAACTTTTCTTAGAAACCAGGAAGCAAGGCATACAAAGTAACATATGGAACACTATTCTCAACATCACACTGTTGCAGCATGCAACCCGATCCAGATAACATACCTGTGGCGGCATGCCTCCCGATCCACACAAATATCTCACATAGGGAGATGCACATCGAGCCAAATTTGCTCATTATAACAAAATACCGAGTATCGGTCGTAAGCATACTGAGTGTATAATTATATCTACATATAGCGTGGTAAGCTACAAAACTCAAACACAATGAATCTCGATAGTACCGCACTACATGTGCCCACAGTCCAAAAATCATAACGCCTCACCACACAGAAAAGCAACTCATAGATCTCTCCAGATCACTAGCAGTTTCAATAACGATCGAATCAACCTATCCTCCATCAATACAATTCGGGACTAACCAAGCTCACTCAAGCTAAATACGTAGCCGCATCAGCCTTCCTACGAACTCAATATCAAGAAGCCCGAAGCTGCTCCTTCCCCTACTATAACTCCTGTCGGAGCCATACAATACGGTGCTTGGCGCCAAATCAATACCGAAATCCACAATCTCGCCCGGCGACATGCTCAGCCACAAGGAACGCATCTGAAAAAGTCTCTCAATACCGGAACTGAATCAATGGTAGAAACATTTGCACTGACATCCGCCACGAAGGCCCAATTAAGAAAAGCAATCCTTCCTAGCCGTCTGCTGGTCTTTGGAATACAAACCACTCCGCTAGAACATAATCCGATGCACCTCACCACTCAACCCGTGGCATTTTCCGACATAGCCCATAGCACAATAGTCTAGAATAACCTAACACTGAGACAACCAGTCTACATCTCAACGTCATATCCAAAATCTAACATACCAAACAAAGAAAGATCCACCCGGGCCTCCAAATCCCATTATCCGCTAATGGTACCAACACACACGATCCACAACCACTACATAGTCTATACCTGAGAACTCCCAGTCTCCAACTCCATATAGCACACGAATCACTATACCAAATCCCCAAATTCCATAGCATGAATACATATTACACCTCAAATACCCATTCATTCCACGAAAGATATTCTAAAACTCCCCTGTGCCATCAAATACACTCAAATATCAGCAGTCGATCTAGCCAGAAAACACCGCAATACTATCGGAGTATCATCAGTCTAATCCCATTACCCTTTTTTCGAGACACATACCCTCGTCAAATCACTTTCAATTAGCAGTACCATTTCCTTGATTACCTAAGGCTACCCGTTGCCTGAGAATTTTATGAAATTCTTTTTAGAGCTAAACTGTAACTCACCTAGCCAACAACCTCCACTGATCCCATTAGGAAGAATAATCATTACACATCCCATGCCTCGCATACCCATAGAAAATATATTCATCCCCAAACCACGGTAAAACCGACAAGAACATCTCTGCCAATTCCATTCGCACAAGCTAAACTGCCAAGACTGAATCCTTCTAACTCAGGCTCACTACACGGGACCCAAGCACAGGACCACACTGTCTAAGACCCATAAGCCATTGAATACTCTCTCAAATATTCCCAGAAATACCACATTCCAGTATACTTTACTTTGAAGAACTTCCTGCAATTCTGGATTCGTTACCATTACTTTCCAGATATTGATACACAGGATCCCATAAGCAACATAAAAAAAATACCACAAGTCTTGACCCTCCCCAATGAAAACGCAGTCTCTAACCACATACACAACCTTAAGGCACCTGATTATCGTATGTAAAATCTTGAACAAAATAAAACCATTCTCAAGAGTCATTTACTTCATATTCGAACTGCAATCTACCTGATCAAACGGACATAACCATCCGTGCCTCATTAGCACTCCGACACCGCAGGATATGACCCCATTCCAATACAAACAAACATCTTCCTTCTCCATACACTGAGCATTCTTTATCAACAGCCGCTCAAGACATCCTATTATTTTCACACATCTACGAAGCACCATATAACCTTTGTCAAAATTTTGCTCCACTTGTGCCACCCTCGGCTCAATTTCTGCCACCAGGACTGATTCGCCAGCATACCTCAAAACGGAACCAATATAGCACATAATCGTGCAATCAGCTAATCAATAATAGCCTCCCCAACTTGGCTCGAAGCCATATATCAAGATACACTTAACAACTCATAACACTTACTCAAATTATGCCACAATATTATAGTGAGATTAAACTCAAATCATCTACTAGTTTATGAAAACACAGATCCTCGGATACTGAAATCCTCTACAAACCTCGCATTCATCCCCGCATCAGCTGAGTCCACTCTCTGAAGCGACCCAAATTTTCAAATTACAACACGTACCTTTCAATTACACATGAGATCTTCTAACAATATACATAAGAATCGTACCCCTTAAGAACACTCTGCAGGAGACAACCCACTTGCTTCACCTCAGTTTAGTATTTTAGCACACCTTCCACCGTCATGCACATAACACAACCATTAAGTCTTCATGAGTCTGAACTCATACCGCCACACGTAATGTACTACACTTCCTAACTAGGAGATATGAAAATATTCTTCACGCGCCCATATTCGGGCTACACATCAAACCACAATAGGAAACAAATCACTTAACAGTTCATCTATTATCTCGCAGACTTCTTCGTCACTACCAAGTCATATAATTACATCTCGCACTACTAACATACTCATCTCATGAATACCAAACCACCATTCTGGCTAATAGCGACAATACTGAACATATAAGTTCAAAATACTTGCTCACACGATCAGCACCTCAGTGCTCAAGCCATAGGCAAGATCCAACCTCAAGTCCTCCAGACTGGCCCAACATCAAACTCAGGGGATCACATCTCGCCCCTTGATCGGGGAATCACAAGCCATTAAGGCACATACAATACTGAGCGCTCACGTGCACAAACAGACGTGTGGAAGGAATTTCAAGAGCATATCTCAAGCTAAATCAAGTACGCACGATAAGAATTCCAAGAAAGTGAAGTTTTCCTAAAGGTTCTGTAGACTCTCGAGGATAAATATAGATGTCTCCGTACCGATCCGCGAGACTCCACTAAACTTGCTCATGAATCGTGAGACCTAGTAACCTAGTCTCTGATACCAACTTGTCACAACCCAATTTCCAAACCCGGTCGTGATGGTGCCTTTCGTGAAGACAAGTCTACCCAACTAACCCAAATCGTCTATTTAACAGTCATTAAATATAATGAATAGTAAATACCACTTAATGGCATTAGAAACTATCGATTACAACCCGACCAGGGTGTCACAAGTCACGAGCATCTAAAGAAGACTGAACACCAATACAGGGCCAATAGTATATATAAAATAAAAACTAGAGTTCAAAGATGAAGTCCGGTGCCGCGAACGCTGGCGGTCACCTTGCTCTGCTACAATAGTAATACCTTCAATCAGCTAATAACCTGCTACCGGGTGAACAATACCTGCAACTGCACGCGGGGTGCAGGGAGTAAAGTGAGTACTCCAACTCAGTGAGTAATAAGAGTAAATAACAACTGAGCAGTAATAAGTCACGTAAAGCAACCAACATGTTGTGTAGAAGCTGGGTATAATTTTCTAAGAAAGATAGTGAAATATGTGATATCTTTAGAAATGCCTTGGCTCAGTTCAAATCCCTTTTGAAAACGGTCTTTTCAATAATTACAAAAATGATTTCAACCAATTAGTGCTGATAGGCACAGAAAATCCGCCCCTCGGGCATAAATACTATAGTATAACAGGTAAGAAAGGCAAATAAGTATGCAAGATGATTACATAAAAGTTCGCCCCTCGGGCACAGATCAAATCAGTAACAGCCCCTCGGGCTCAATATCAAATGCTCAGAATGGTATCAGCCCCTCGGGCACAGTGTCACATCACTCAGATCAGTATCAGCCCCTCGGGCTCAGTATCAGTCACACAGTACAACATCAGCGCCTCGGGCTCACTCTCACTCATATGGGTACCTGCGCTCACTGTGGGTGTGCAGACTCCGGTGGGGCTCCTATAGCCCAAGCGCTATCAATAAGGCCTGAAAGCTTGAACAATATCAATGCGAGGCCTGAAAGCCTACTCATAATACACTCGAGGCCTGAAAGCCTCCTCACCAATCATTCGAGGCCTCAAAGCCTCCTCACCAATCACTCGATCCCTGAAAGCCTCCTCACCAATCACTCGAGGCCTGAAAGCCTCCTCACATCACTCTAGGCCTAAGAGCCTCCTCACATCACTCATCAGATCCTCAATCATGGCCCTCGGCCTCAATCAGTCCAAAATAATCATAAGCCCCTCGGGAATCAATGAAAACGAAAATGCTCAGCTCAAACAATTGTTCAAATATTAGTTAAAACTCAAGGTTGAGTAAAAATATAGCTAAGTTCATGAAACAGTGTAATTCAAATGGACTGAGTTCAA
>MU670692.1:0-10753 GCA_026770625.1 Nicotiana glauca
GAGGCTCTGAGGAACAAACTCTCTCAGGAACCTATCTGAAAACTGAGTCCAAGTCAGTGAAGCTGCCTCGTCTGGGCTGTCTAACTCATAGATGCCCCACCAATCATAGGCGACTCCTCGAAGCTGAAAAGTAGTGAAAGAAACCCCGCTCGATCCAGAGATACACATAGTACGGAGAATACGGTAACACTCATCAAGAAACCCCAAGGCATCGTCTGATGCTAATCCACTGAACACCGGAGGATCATACTTCTTGAACCTCTCTAGTCTCATCTGCTCCTACTCGCTGCCATGCCCTCGGGCTGAACTGGTGCCGCAGGCGGTGCAGGAATAATCTCTGGGACCTGCTCAACATGCGCTCCTTCTCAGGAGTGCAGGCGGCGGGAGTCTGTGCTCCTCCCCCGACCTGGGATGTGGTTGCAGCAAGGGGAAGTAATCCTGCCTGAGCCAAAATGGTGTACATACTCATGAACTGTGCCAAAGTCTCCTGAATGGCTGGGGTAGTAGTAGCAGTGGGCGTGTCAGGTGCCTGGACTCCGGATAGATCTGCTGGTGGTGCCTCGGCGGCAGCTCTCACTACACCACGTGCGCGTCCTCGAACTCTACCCCTGCCCCGACCTCCGACGGCTGCAGCAGGGGGCGCGGGTGCCTGATCACCTCGAGTAGTACTTGTCCTCACCATCTGTGAGATAGTAGAAGATAGAGGTTTAGGATTGTGGATGTCAAAAATCTCGCACGACAGGGAAATCAAGTGAAGTTGAATTTTCCTAACGGTTACATAGCCTCTCGCAGATAAGTACAGACGTCTCCGTACCGATCCACAAGACTCTAATAAACCGGCTTGTGATCTGTGACTTCTATGAACCTAGAGCACTGATACTAACTTGTCACGACCCCAGTTCACCCTCCATGAACATGTCATGATGGCACCTAGTCCCTATGACTAGGTAAGCCTAACAATGGGGAAGATAAACCAAAATTTGCGAAAGAAAATAAATAAAACTGAACTGGTAAAATAAATAGGGTTTAAGGTGCCGCTCGACACATACCACAACAATTCTCGAAGCCAACAAACGCCCCAAAACCCGGAAACTCACAAATCACAAGCTAAAGGATACATAAGAGACTCTGACTAAAGAATATCTATACAAAGGAGATAATACTGGAAGAACTATACTTATTACATAATAGCTAGAAAGGGACTCCTCGGTCTGCAGACGTAGCAGATATACCTTGAAGTCTCTACTGATACGCCTCCTTCCAAGGCTGACAGAATTGAATGGGGGTACCTGTATCTGCACAACAAAAATGTGCAGAAGAGTAGCATGAGCACACCACGGCGGTGTCCAGTAAGTATCAAGACTAACCTCGGTAGAGTAGTGACGAGGAACAGTCGAGACACCTACCGGTCAATAAACAGTATAATCATAGGAATAATGGTAACGACATATAAATATGTAAAGAATGCGTGAACAACCAAAAATGCTACAATTCAAAATAAGGGACAAATACAACAGTTAACAACAAGAATATGATGAACGATGGTACAAAACGACGGCAGAATCACAATCCAAATTCTAAGGTCACAACACAACAAAGGAAAAAAAAAGTCAATAACTCATATCCTACAATGATGTTCACAAAAGGTCTTATCCAACTCTTTCCACAATTTCACCAAGTCTCGGACAAACCACAACTCGCGAAGATCCAGCATCTGAAATCTAACAATTGGCATCCTGTGCCCTATCAATCTCATGGTCATACCGACAACTAACTGGCTAACTAGGGCCACTATCACATATATAATGGATAAGCGAGGGTGTACCTCCACCCTTAGAAAAATCAAGAGGGATTCACCTCTAATAGGAGTGTTCAGCTACGTGTATGCTTGTGCAAATGTTTCTAACAAAATTCTACCAACTAGCAAACATGAAAAGGAGGACAGACCGCACGTACGATATTCCCTCACAACTCCCAAGCGGTAACGTTTATGCAAGTAAACAACCCACAATCACAGTATAAAACAAATAGGAATGCCTCCACAGGTTGTCACAACTCTATACAATCAATCCCTGACATAGCCCCCCTTATTTCGCCACGCGTGCAATAAATAATATAATAGGCACCGCCTTATTTCGCCACACGTGCATAACAATGTCCCACCTTATTCCGCCACATGCGCAACCCACATATAAGCATATAACATATCCCGCCTTATTACGCCGCATGTGCAAAACATCAATAACAATAATAACACGGAAAATACCTCGTGCAACCTTTCAACAATAACCGCACGATAGAAATCTCATGCATCACAATATCAACAACCGCATGGCAGAAACCTCGTGCATCACAATATCAACAACCGCACGGCAGAAACCTCGTGCATCACAATCTCAAGTACAACACAACAAATGACAATATATGTATAGGAATAAAGCAAAAGAATCAATTCAAGGAATTTCGTTCATCAACAAATGGTATAACTAACTCATAAGGAATAACCGAAAAGAGAAATACTAAGCGCAATAAGAACAACTCAACAAGGGAGAAATAATATGAATCAACGATTTCATAATACTCGGTTCAACAAAAAGGAAGTTAACATGAATCAAATAATTACAATTAATAAAATATCAACTAAACATGGGATATCTAACTCCTTCCCAATTAAGACCAATTATTTACAGGAGAGATAGAAATGAGGCTTTCCAAATAAAGACAAGCAGTTAGGAATGATAATGTGACTATAGAAGGGTAAATGTCTACAGTTGAACAAGTAAAAGTCAATTAGGCAACAAGAATAACCAAAAAGGGCAAATAAATTCCAAGTAAGTCATGTAGAAGTGAAACTAATAACAGGGAACTCAATCGTATCAAGAACAACTTCATATTCGGTGATTACAATGATCTAAGAGCCTAAAGGATCAATTTACCACAAATAAATTCGAACACGCACTCGTCACCTCGCGTGCAAGGAATACAATCAACATAGAAGACTCAAATCCTAAGGGGAAGTCCCCCACACAAGGTTAGGCAAGATACTTACCTCAATCCGTCCAATTCAATAATCAATTTAGCTTTTCCTTTACCAATTCATCGATGCTTGGCTCAATCTAGCCAAAAACAACTTGAATACATCAAACAATGCAAGAGAAAACAATTTCAATTGACAAAACTATGATTCTTATACAATTTGCAAAAAGTCAACTCCCCGGGCCCGCACCTCGGAACCCGACAAAATTTACAAAAACCGAACACCCATTCTGCTACGAGTTCACCCATAAATAATTATCTAATTCTGATACCATTTGGTCATTCAAATCATCATTTTATATTTTTGAAAGATTTCACAATTTTCCCCAAATTTTCCTTTAGATTCTCATGAATTTGATTTTAAATCTAAGATATAATCACATAATATAGTTGGAAAATGATTAGAGACACTTACCCAATGATTTGGAGAAGTTTGGGTCTTTGAAATATCGCCTATGGAGGTTTAGGGTTTGAGAAAATTGAAAAATGGGTGAAAATCCCGTAAAAAACCTCACTTAACAGGCCTTAGATATCGCATTTGTGAGCCAGGGTTCGCAAATTGCGAACAAAAAAGGGTTGGCAAAAGTTGCATTTGCGACAAAAAGTTCGCATTTGCGAACTGGGCATCGCAAATGCGATGAGAAAGTTCGCATTTGCGAACACACCAGAAACCATCAAATTTCCCGACACGAAAATGAGCATAACTTCCTCATACGATGTCCAAATTCGATGATTATTTTTTTATGGCTCCGTAATTTTGATACGGATCTAATGGTTCAAAAAACACTGAATTTGGATCTCATTTTCTCAATGTGATATCATTGTTGCTTGAAGAAACGATGATAAAGCATCCCAAAACAAGCGCAACATAGCCTAAACCTATCCGAAACTCACCCGAGGCTCCCGGGACCCCGTCTAATCACACACACAAGTCATATAACCTAACACGGACTCGCTCGAAGTTTCAAATCACATAAAACAACATCAAAACGACGAATCAAACCAAAAATCAAGCTTATGAACTTCCAAATCTTCAATTATCGAATCTCATATCGAAACTTATCAATTCCACCCGGAATTACGCCAAATTTTGCAGACAAGTCCAAAATGACATAACGGAGCTGTTCCAATGCTCGGAATCTCATTCCGACCCCGATATCACAAAAGTCAATTATGGGTCAAACTTCTTTATTTCTTCAACTTTTCCAATTTTTGCCAAAATGCCTCAATTCGCTCTACGGACCTCCAAATATGAATCCGGACTTGTGCCTAAGTCCAAAATCACCATACGAACCTGTTGAGATCATCCACGACCCATTCCAGGTTCGTTTACCCAAAAGTCCAATTTCGGTCAACTTTTCACCGTTCAAACTTCCAAAACAGGGTTGCTTCTTCCAATTTGACTCTAAACCATCCAAAAGTCAAATTCCACCATGCACGCAAGTCGATACTCATATTCCAAAGTTGTTACACACCTTATGCAGCTGAACAAGGCTTAATTTCTCAGAACGACCGATCGGATCGTTACAGTAAGTTATTTCTACCTATTATGAGTTAAATACATTAATTATGTATGAATTTTAATATGAAAATGGGTAGAAAATTGAGGGTTAGAGGAAGACCTAGAAAATTAGTGTTCTTGGATTTTGACCATGATTTTGAGTATGGAATTAAGAGAAAATTATATATTTGAGTTCCTAAGGTCATGGGTAACCTTTATCTTCGATTTTTTTTGGATTTTGGGCACGTGGGCCCGAGGGCATTTTGTCAACTTTTCGTTCGGGGTTAGGAATTGTTACAAATTGGGTTGTAAAGTTTAATTGAGTATATATTAATGGATTTGTATAACCATTGGCTAGTTTTGGAGCTTTGTGCATTGGTTCGAGCCTTCGGAAGAATGTGGAATGCTGATTATGGATCTTCGGAGCTAGATGAGTCTCTTTTCTAATCTTGTGAGGGGGAATTTACCCCATATGTGAAGTAATTGATTATGTGCTCCTATTTGTGGGGGCTACGTATGCACAAGGTGATGAGAGTTTGTGCATAGCTACTATTATACTATTGTCCGGGTAGTCTAGGACCCAAAAGCATGTTATACTTTGAATATTTGTAATCTTATGGATAGTTGAATTGCTTAAACCACATCAAAATAATAAATGAATTTTTAACAGGATGTGGACCTTATTTTATTAAAAATTATTAAAGGAGAATTGGTTTTATTTGGATAATTATTCCCCGATAAAATTCTAATTGGCTATTTGAGCATGTGTATTATGTGTACCTGCGTCGCATGGATGATTCGCGAGCAGAGTGATTGTGTATCTTATGTGTACCTGCGTCGCATGGATGATTCGCGAGCAAGGTGATTGTTTATTTTATGTTGACCGCATTGCATGTATGATTCACGAGCGGAGTAATAGATGCATCTATGGTTCGGGCCGTTCGACCCTCGGCAGTGCACATTTTACATTCCTGTTGGATCGGGTCGTCGCCTCGGTGTGATTTGCGCAAGTGATTTTTTGTTTGGGAATTTTAAATGTGAAATTTGCCTTCGTGGCTTGATACAAATTGATAAGATAATAAAGAATGAACCTTGGAAGCCCTTGATTAATTGTTGAACGTGTTTACCTGCTTTCTGGCTTCGCGAATTAGAACTACTATATAAATCCATGATCTTTCCTCACATTTCTAGGATATTGATAATCGACCTCTAGTAAGTATCGAAGTTGACTGTCTCGTCTCTACTTCTTCGAGATTAGGCGGGATACTCATTGAGTACACGTTGTTTACGTACTCATACTAAACTTCTGTGCATTTTTGTTGCACATGTATATGTATTCCTAGCAGCCTACTAGGCATAGCAACGCGGATGATTTTGGGACAAGGTGAGATGCGTTATTCGAGGCGACCCGCAGCTAGTGTAGTTCCTTTCAGCATTTTGTATTTTATTCTCTATCCACTGTATTTCGGACAGATGTTGTATTTTATTTACCTTATTAGTAGTTGCTCATGCACTTGTGACACCGGGTTCTGGAATGATTTTTGAAAGATTTGTACTAAACATAATTATTTAATTTGAATTGAAGTAGAGATTGTTTTAATTACGAGAAATGGAAGGAAAAATCCTAGATTTTCAAAGGTATTAAAAGAGAATTTAATTGATAATTTAGTTGGCCTGCCTGACAGAGGTGTCCGGCGCCACCACGACCCTTAGTGGATTTTGGGTCGTGACAACATGGTACCAGAGCACTAGGTTCCCATCGGTCTCACGAGTCATGAGCAAGTCTAGTAGAGTCTCGCGGATCGGTACGGATACGTCTGTACTTATGCTCGGGAGGCTGCATGACTGTTAGGAGTACTTCCCTTCTTGATTTCCTTTTCGTGCGGTTCGATTCCTTTGAGGCTTATGCCTTTGATTTATTCCTACTCAATCTTACGCGAGCGCTTGTTATAAATTGAAAATTGAAGGATTGTAATGGCACTACAAATATGGTGCGAGATGATTTTCCTGGTATAGTTGATTGGACTATTATAGTCGCACTTTGGAGGGATATCCTATTGTTTCAGCTCAGTAACAAAACTTCTAAGGGCCTTGAGGCTAGGCACAGGTTGCCATGATGCTTATGAACGATTATTTCGTAGTGTTATTGTAGTAGTAGAGTGTTGCCCACGTATCGCGGTAGTGAATAAATTGAAGGGAGGTTTACTCAGCGTGTAATCAAGGGATTCAGTATTTTATTCCCTGTAGGGGAAAGTCAATCGAACTAAGGATGGTCAGGTGTGGGCTGGTGAAAGTAATGAGGCTTGGTATTTGCAAGTGTGGTTGAGCTTTCTTTTATGAGAGGGTGTCGTGGTCCTAATTGAACGTACTAAGTTGTTAGTTTTATAATCTGCTACAATTCGACTTTATGGTAGGGTATTTTGAAATAATATTGGAGGTAGGACTGTCAGATATAGCATGACGCGGTGGTTTAAGATCGAATCAGAATTTCTAATATTGATGGCTCGATAAAGATGAACTTTGGAAAGGTTTAAAGTTAGCAACAATGGTGGATTCAAGTGCCACGAAGATAGATTTTATTTGAGGCAACAATTGAGCAACAAAGTATGAGGAAGGACATGTGGGAAGTTCCAGGCGGTGTTTAAAATTTCTAGAAGGCCAAGTATGAGAAGCAATGTCGAGTGACCGATTAAGGAGATGAGTTCCGCCAAAGTGGGAGAGTGGCGAGGGTTGCATATGGGCTTAGTAGTAGGATGACTACGTGCCTTAAAGAGAGTTTGGATCGAATTAGGGATTTTAATGATTGGTGATTGAATCCTGGGGGTATGATGTGAAGTATGGGCTATTAGGTGGCAGAAGATTGATATGGCGTCAAGGAGCTACTTGAAATAGAGGAGGGTGCAGCATAACCCTGAATTTGGAAGGATGTTGCCGTGCATTTAATTGATGTCCGCGATGGGAGAATGGACTTGTGCAACTGGAAGGTGAGCTCGGACTCAGGATGGACTATTGGTGTCATAGTGAATGTACCTCATGCAGCGGCGTGGGAAGATGTCGGGAGGTGATTCCCCTAGGTGGGTCATTCCCCGTGAGCAGATTAGCGGTTGCGTGGTTGGCGAAGCTTCTGCAAGGAATTATATTGGTTATTCAACAAAGAGATCGGTCGTGCGAATGTGGATGATGACTCAGAATATAAAATATGGGGATTTGCAGGAAGATCCCGAGAGATTTTGATAATTGGTGGCACGAGGTTAAGTCAATTAGAGGTAAAAATGTCGGGCGAACTCAAGAATGGTGAAATGATGGCTTCAAGCTAAGTGGGAGAGTCCCACCGCTTATGATTGGGCTGTATGATTAACTACTTGCGTGATTTCTGGTTATTAGCATATTGATGGATTAATTCAGCTACGAGAAAAGACCATAAGTAGTAAATTGAGCGGAGGAATTATTAAGGATGTGCTATGGTTAGCCTTATGGGCTCATGTTCGAACTTGGGAAAAGATTTAAGATTTATGCCTTGTATAGAAACGGGTTAAAAGGGGAGTGACTCTGCCAGGTGCTTCATTGAGAGGGTATTAATGTGCTAGAAGATTCAGGGAGCTGATTATATTCGGGATCAAGTCAGAGCGGGTGGCTCTCAGCAACGGTCCTAGTGGAACTCAAAAGATAAAGTGTGGTACCTAATGATTTCAAGCCTATAAGTACAACTAAGAATCAAGCTTTGTAGCAGCTTATGAGAAGGTGCCCAGAATGTTCTATGATGTGTTACCTTATGGTTTAGCATTTGAGAAATGTGAAATAATTCATGAGATTTGAGACAACATGGTCTCGCAATTCAAGGTCACTCGAGGTGAGTGTAGAGGGAGTATGTTATGCGTTGAAGAGAATTAGTATTATTTCCAAAGCAATCAAGGATAAATTAGAGGGAAAGAGATTGATTAGCCATAGTTGAATTTGGCATATTGGGGCCAGCGATCAGTTCATTCCGCGTGATTGAGTTATGCGTTTGATTTGTGGCGGTATGTGTGAGGTTTGTCGGCCGCCATAATTGATAACATTCTAAACCATTCTACTATTGTGGCTTGTTATGTGGAAGCAGATTCCGGAAGGGCTATGGTGGCTTGGACCACTACTTGCAGATTTTCATATTCTGTGGTTATGGGAATTTACCTGTGTGTTTCTATGAATCTCCTAAAGTGAGTTAAGTAAAAAGTTCGTATATGATGAATTGTTAAAATGTTAATGATTTCGGTGTTGACAAGGATGTCACGGGCTAGGATGAGCAAGGAAAGAGGTAAACGATTAGAGTAAATTGGTATTGTCCTCAGCGTCACCTGAGATCGATGTGTTGTGGAAGAGGTTTTGCATCCTGGTTAAGGATTCTGGATCGCTTTTCAGCATTAGTGCATCTGATGGTTTAGATTGCGGACCCATTATTTATTTCGAAAGATTGTGAGAGTGTGTCCCACGGGAAGATTGTATAAGTGTGACATGTAGTCACTTGATTGGCTAAAGATTTAAACCAAGTATGAGGATTGTGGTAATATCATTAATTTGAGAATTTATGCCTAGATGACACTTTGTATATTGGGTTATGAACTGAGAAGGTTTATCCGGTTATGATGGTTATTCTTACGTGATACGAGGCAAAAGGGGGTTACTACGGACATTTGAAAGGTCATTGGCCAAGTTGGTGCAATCAGAAATCGGCTTGATATCGGTGGATTGATTTATATGTGAACAAAGCTTTATATCGGGCCAGCTGTGTACGCTTCAGCGAGCGTTCCCTATGGAGGAACAGTCGGGTTGTTATTTTGTCATCAGCTATTCCAGGTAATGATGTAATTCGCCGTATGAGTTGTGAGATGGCTTGGTAAATTTTATGTGTTGAGGTTCCACGTGGCAATGACGTATTATGAGAAATATGGCTCTTGAGATTTAGACTGTATATCGCACCTCAGTTGTGCTCGAGTTTTGTAGCTTATCGCGCTATATGTCCCCTCAGGGATGGTATTATGCACTTAGCGTGCTTGTGACCTATATTCGGTATTTTATCGCAATGAGCAAATTTGCTTGATGTGTATCTCCTTATGTGAGTTCTACGTGTGGATCGGGTGGCACGCCGCCATGGTTATATTGTGAGGATCGGGTGGCACGCCGCCATGGTTATATTGTGAGGATCGGATGGCACACTGCCATGGTTATGCTGTGTGGATCAGGTTGCACGCCGCAACAATGTGATGATGAGTGTGGTTTTCTATATGATAATTTTGAATGTCCTACTTCCTATTTTCTAAGGAAAGTCCGTAGTAGTGCGGGAGTTAGGTAATTCCTTCCAGAGTTTGATTTCCTGTTGTGTTGTGTTCGGATTGGTGGCCATTGGCACATTGTGGCGTCATATGAGACTTGTGATCGCATTCGGAGTGGCTTATTGTCGAGCAGTTCCTACTGGATAAGATGAGATTATGGGATTTAAGATCAGTGCAACCTGATTATATGGAGTATATTAAGGAGCAAAAGTCATTATTAGGTTCAGAATGTCGTAATGTTTCTTCTCAGAAGTATAGACTCAATGATTGGTTGACTCTGCAGTTGATTATGAATTTCGGCATCTAATCCATCGTGGAGGTATTGTAATAGTTAGAGTAAGACCTATGTAGGTCATGAGGTGCAATGGGAGCATCGAATTCGTGGAATTTCGATTAATTCAAACAGAAATGTTATTGTGGTCCTATGAGTAAAGTGATGCAAAGTGTGAATTCAACGGAGTTATGCAGTCATGTTTGAGTATAACGTATAGTGGTTGATACGGTGATCGTATGTTGGAAACAGGCCTGGCATAGAATTCCGGATGTCGGATTTGGGCTCTAAGGCTTATTTGCTTGAATAAAAGGGAGTATCTTCAAAATTTATCGAGCTAATGTGCTCAACTGAGTAGTAGTAGCACGGGAAGGTGCATGAGGTGCTAAACAGTGATTTCAGACTACTCCAGTGTAGTTCTCAACACGTTCGAGGACGAGCATATGTTTAAGTGGGAGAGAATGTAGCGACCTGACCGGTCGTTTTGAGACCTAGCACGTCGTTCAGCAGTCTGAGGCCATGAGCAGCTTCATTTCAGGTATTGTGACTTGTTCGCATGGTCGGAATTTAAATTCAGGAATATCGGAGTTAAATTTAAATGAAAATTCTCATTTGAGAAGCTTAAAGTTGAAAGAA